>JADLZN010011582.1:0-88983 GCA_018155175.1 Sinocyclocheilus anophthalmus
CTTAAAAAAGGTTTTAAAGTCTTAAATTTGAGCTTAAAATCTTGCAGCAACCCTGTTCTCTGTTGAATTTATTAATTTAGTACATCTTTGTCTAACCCTTTGTCTTTCCATTATCTCCTGCACACTGTAGAGGATCTGGCCCATAAACTGAAGCACACTGAGTGTGACAAGCAGGCGAGCAGGAGAGGGTTGTGATTTTGAAGCTGAAGGAACAGGAGAGCCAGAAGAGGAATCTGCCCTTCACTGGAGAACTCCACGCCTGGGACACACGCTACTACATGACCCAGGTGGAGGAGACCCAGTATGCAGTGGATCAGAACCAACTGAAGGAGTATTTCCCAAACGAGCATTTCCCAATGGAGGTGGGTACCAAAGGCGCCTACTCTAGGACATCTATAGCGGACGCTAGCTCAATCTCACCTTCCAGCAGGTGGAGGGCGCACCTGTCTGGCATGATGATGTTACGCTGTACTGCGTTAAAGACCGCACCTCCGGCCAGGTCGTGGGCCAGTTTTATCTGGACCTTTTCCCCAGGTAAGCACACATAAGAATTTTTTTTCTGGCGATTATGCGGGGGGATCTGAATGTTTTTCTCAAATTGGGATCCAGGGACCGGAATAACGAAAACATTCTTAGAATTGTTTTTTGTTTTTTTTTGGGCTATCCTCTTATTTTGTATTTAAGAAAAAGGTTAAGAATATGTTGTATTTTTGGATTTTTAATACTTCCTAAGAATGTTCTTGTCTTTTTTAAGATAAGAGACAAACCTTAAATCCCCAAAGGTAAGCTGTTTAATACATTTAATTGATGGTTTAAATTCGAGCCCGACCGATATGGGTTTTTTGGAGCCGATACCGATATTAGGGAGTAAAAAAAAGACCAATATTGATATATCGGCCGATATTCGTGCTGTTACGGCTAATATGATTGATACTAGTATAGCTGTACAAGTTTGGAAACAATTCCCATTCGTGTGCCTCCAAACATTGATTGAGGCCCCCTGTATTAGGCATGGGCTGGTATGAGATTTTGACGGTATGATAACCTTTCACGGTATTACGGTATTGTTGTTACCGCTCTAAAAATAAAAAACTGAACACAATATATTTTGAACAACATACAGAATATTTGGAACAGTAATATTTGTTTTTTTTTTCTTTGATTTGTTTCTGAAATGTTGGCTGTCCTGCAGCTTTTGATGTGGATGATTGATTGCTGCTAGCAAGCTACTGCTAGCCTAAAAGAAGAAAAAAAGAAGAAAAATAAAGATTTTTCTTAAAGAAAATCTTTATTTAACATAAATCTGTAATTACAGTTATTTAATATTAGTTATAATTCATAATTACATATCGTAATTTATATAATTTACATATTTATTTATATAATTTCATAATACATAAATTGATTAATAATAACTCAATTTGAAAGCCCAAAAACAGAATGTTCTGATCAATAGCTTTGTGAAATCTTTAATACAAAATGACTCAGGGAACACCCCCGAAACAACAGAAGGATAGCCTGAATGAGATGCAGATTCGACTGTCTGAAAGCAAGAGGCGACTGATACTATGGCCTAGGAATCAGCTCCAAAGGCGGGGAAATCTGAAGTGAAATAATTAATCATAACTAGAATTATAATTAATTATAAATATTCTAGATCCAGCCCTGTAAATATTACTTAACCTCTCAGGTCAAATATGTCTCTGTCAATTAACATAAGCAACGTTAATTCCTGCACGTAAGCAGCATAATAACTTGCTTACTGTACAATATACACAGAGCATGCTAGACATAAATCTGCACTATGCATCATATTAGGGACTCCAGTTAGCATGCAAACAATGCCAACAACGTATAAGTGTAGATACAAGTAAGACTTCTAGTTAGACTACTATATAACGACTTAAGACAGCTCCTAACTAAACATATAAACACACACACACACTCAACACACACACGCACGCATACAGTTGTTATAGGAACAGGATTAAAGCTTAGGCAGTAAAGAGAAGAGAAATAAAGCATGAAGCTATGGGACCATTGGATATTCAGCAGATCTATAGCCTGAAGGAAACATCAGTCTTTTAGGTTTTTTTTTTTTTTTTTTTTTTTTTTTTTTTTACATTCAAACACACCTTTGCTAAAAGCGTGAAATGATACTTAATGTTCAATTAATAAGACTAAGTTTGATATGCACGTCTTTCTGTTCTGACAGCAAGTCACGCCCTGCAATCTGAAAGGCTCAATCTGATACTTTGCGAAGGTTCAAGTTGATCTTGATGGAAAAGAACCAGTTTGAGTCAGATGATCTTGGTGGATGGAAAGTCAAGGCCCGAGGCCTGGCGTGAACTTAGGGTGTACTTAGGAGCGTTCTAGCTCACATTTTCTCAGAATCTACAGAACCGCAGATTGCAGGCGGGTCACTGATGTGAGGCCTTTAAAGCCTGACAAGATTCACGCCTCTCAGGATAAGCTTGTCCAATGAGAAAAGCTGAAATCCCAAGCGGGAGGTTCCAATTACTGGAGGGTTTTACGACCCTTTGTGTGAGGGCATGGTAATTTCCAAATGTATTAGCCCTTTGGGTGTTGTAGGCACAAACTGTAAAGATTCTCAGGACTCTAATATATATTGCCTATGTACCAACATGTAATATGCACTCTTGTTTAGATCATCAGAAGCCGAATTCATAGATACTAAACATGGCGTAGGCCGATCTACTCAATGACACGAACTGTGCGTTCTCATTATAAGCCTGCACCCCATAAATACCGTAGGCACAATATAAAAGAACAATCATGCAGGTCCAAGGACAGATAACTACATACACAAGAGCAACTGATCCAGAAGGATATGTGTGCTTCATTCAAAGAAAGACGCTGTTTCCTAGGCACTAAATTAGAGTAGAGTTGTCAATTTTACTGTGCAGTCGTGTGTGTCTTTCCTATGGAAAATGCCCTAGTGAAAGCCGTCGAGAACTCTCACATTGCCTATTAGGTCGTCAAAGCTGTGGGATCTGTTTAAGCAAAAGTGTGGTTGTGCAGTTGACCATGCCGTGACCAGCGTCAGCATGCAGTGCTCGTTCGCAGAATCTGTAATGGCGCACCCATGATATGTTTATTGAGTGGTTGCGGCTCCCGCTCTCGCGTGACTATTTGTTAATCTACCTGAATAAACTGCGTTGTTAAATCCTAATGAAAAACGGTGATGTCTGATTGGCTCCATACGCCTACACAGCGCTTTCTTGGATTATCGCCAGTAAACAAAGCATGCAGCTGCGACATTGAAACACTTGCTTTATGCTGTAATTATACGAGTCGACAAAAGAAAATAGCATCTAATTTTTCTAAAGACAGTCAGTTCCCCTCAGAAACACATTCATATAAACCCCAACATCAATATTGAGGATTTTCTTACAATAGTTCTTTTTTTTTTAGCTGCATCCCATGCAACAGTGAGTACTCTGTCCTGCATTACAGCTATTTTTACTCCTGTAGTGTCCGGTCGTCAGCCCATCTCTAGCCCTCTGTTCAACGCGGCGTTTACAGATTTAAAATTTTCAATAAATGACATTGGCAAAAGTGCTATGCCATATGCCCAATGCAGTTTGCTGCAAGTCCAGAAGATCCGTGCAGATTTGGCTGCAATTTAAAACAATTAAAAAGCGACCGTATTGCCCGATCGCCCCGTAAGGTTCCAGCAGATCCTCATACACACGTGCATCTGACCGCTTGTCTGCTCGCACACCAACGGGAGACGAAGGAAGCGGGCTGCTTACTCTTACCCAGTGCCCACTCAACCTGTATGGATTCCTCACTTTCGCTCTTGAAGAGGACAATGAAAACAGCGCCCCCAATAACGCCCAGGATACGGTATAACAGAGAATATTATGCGGCTTCATTGAAACTGAAATGCTTCAAATCGCTGGTATACCTTGAACCGGTAATCGGCCAATTGGCCCATGCCTCAGCTACGTTGTATATGTAGAATACAGTATATACATAAACAGAATATGTATACATAAACAAATTTTTTGCAACTTGCAATTAGCAAAGTAACAACAGCGAGCTCTCTTGGAAATAAATTTTTTACTTGGATAGCACTGGGTGCTCCCAACTTCAAAAAGTTAGGAGCACCAGCAAAAATTTAGGAGCACTCACCAAAAATTTAGGAGCACCACAACTACAAATTATATATTAACAGATTTTATCCTTACATTCTTTACTTTAATGCAGATTTTAGATTGGTTTATATTAGCTGTCAATCACTCATTCACTGCTTTCCGCTTACTACGGTGAGAAAAAGAATGGGCTGAAGAAGAGAGAAAATGAAAAGTACACTGACAGATTTCTTTTGTAAATAACCTAAAGTTAAGCTCTTCTTTGCCGAGGGTTAGGATGGTGTATGCAGTGTTAAACTTTACATTCAGCTCTGCAGTTGCATCGACGCTTAGCGCATGCTAGGCAGCTGATGGGTGCCTGGTGCAGATATGACAAAAAATTATCTTCAATATTTTCTGGGATTCTGGCGAGTGTTTCACTGTGCTGCATATGATCTTAAGGACTACAGTGCCGACAGACTGATCCTAATAATCTTTTAATTATTAATGTCTGTCGTGTGGTAATGTTCACAGCCAGTGGACAGAACAATGAGATATTTTCCAATAGTTTAAATAGATTTTACCTTTATGGTCCATTTTATACATTAAGCCATTTTTGCTAAAAGTGCGTGATTTCATATTGGCCAGAATTCTTAGAAATTTACATCAGTCAATTATAATAAGACTTATGCGGCGGTTATCAAGCAAATGAAGTAATCAATCACAAAACCATAACTTTAGCAATGCAGAGGAAAACAGCAGCTGCATCTGAATGATTATAGATGCATTTACACACTGATTAAGCTTCTTTTTTTTTTTTTTTTTTTTTTTTTTTCTTCCAGGAATGAATGCATTTAGGCACTGCAGTGTACACATGCCCATAAATAATATTTATAATATTGTAACATAAAACGCATTGAATACTGATGCATATTTTAACGATTATTTGAACTTTAAAGTGAAATTAAAAAAGCCGCATGATGGCCAGGACCAGCTCACTTTTTTTTTTTTTTTTTTTTTTATTAATACAGTGAGTTCATTCCGATTGCAAACGGCGCCGAATCATTTCGACGACTATGATTCATTTAGTGAGCTGAAACGCCCCTCATGCTTGCTCAGCAGATGCCCAAAACAGGGCTGTCTGCTGTACTGTGATTTGGAAAGTATTTTTAGTTGCGACGAAATGAAAGCAAAAGAGCGAGAATATAGCTGTCTCAACATGAGTCTCTTCAATATTAACAAATTTTGATATTGAACCCAGTTCGTTAAAAAATATCCAAATTTGTAACGGGCTGATTTTGGCAGCGAAACGGCACTCTTCTATGATGATAAATATTGCTCATAACTTATATAAGCGGACTAGCCGGACAGATCAGAGTGACCCCGCTTTGTCCTGCAGAGTTTAGCCTCTATACTCTAACCCTAGCAACACATTTGCGCAACAAGCTAATCAGAAGAGTCTCAGGATTAATAATGGCACTATAGACAATTGCAGGCTTTTTTCAGGGTTGGAGCTAACTCTAGCAGGCACGTCCGGCACATCCAGGACCGCACCCCCCCAGACGGATGCTCATACTCTCTGAACGATATGAAAAGGGATGCATAAAGCCCCATATCCTTGAAATTTTAGCATGATGCATTGATAGACTGAATCATGCCGTTAAAGAACGCGCTCTAAATGCGCGCGCGCACTAATCTAACCTAAAGACTTCACGTCGTGTGTGCGTGCACTCTCTGTAGGTGTGTTTTGATTGGATTTTGCAATATAGTCGATAATCTCAAAACAACAATCGTAAAACAAAATTACCGAAATGTTGTCAGATTCGGGGCGAGAACGCTGTTACCTGCAAAACTCGCGTTCTCCACAGGTGGATGGGAATTTACAGTGGATCAGTGGATCTGCATAGAACCAATTTATAGCGGCGCCACTAGAATGCCACTATAGAAGCGACGAAACTTCTTTCAACCACTCTCTCCGAAAACTGTACGCCTTCTATTCGGCTGCTGGATTAACATTCACCACATGATCACTATCACCAGCACCTTTATTTGTAACTTTAGGTGGTTCACAAAATAAATTTGTCAGTGTTTCTTTTTTTATTTTCTCTCTTCTTCAGCCCTTTACATCCCCCGTGGTAGTTAGCCTGTCACCTGACAGCGGAAAGCAGTGACAGTGATTGACAGCTAATATTAACCAAACTCAAATCTGCATTAAAGTTAAGAATGTAAAGAAGTTTAATTGGTTATGTAGCCTAACATTTCATAGAACGGCAGACAGGTCACCTTATCAACACTCAGAAGGCACATACTCTTCAACGTTTTTAGAGAAATGAAAACAGGTCACACGAAAACAATTATATGCACTTGCACAAATGCTCCCAAATATATTTTGACTAGACGATGGGTCACACAAATTAAAATTTGCGGAGAGGGAGCCCATATGCCAGACCAAATCAATATGGACGTAATTTCGAGCCTTTAACAACGGTAGACCTGTTGTTGTGACCAGCAAGCAAGCCTACATGCCAACCAACAGGACGGCCAGGTTTTATTTTGAAGGAAGCCCAGCTTTTCAAAATGTAAACCATCTAAAATAGAATGAAATAAAATTTGCATTAAATATATTTATTCACAAATTCTGTATTGCTGTATTTTCTCCGGTAATCAGTATGCAACATTCCCCCCCAACCCTCCCCCCCCAAAAACGTGCAGAAACTTGCAAGGAAGGATTTGTATTTAAATAGTCTTTTTGCAATTTAATATTCACACACACTAGTCTATATGATGTGAACCGGGTCTTCAGGAAGCAGAAATCTAAGAAAGCTTCAGGCCCAGATGGTGTTTCACCTGCCTGTTTAAAAGTCTGCGCTGACCAACTGGCCCCCATCTTCACAAAGATCTTCACCATTACAGCTATACACTAGTTAAAAACTATACTGTTTTTGATTCTGATTATCATATTATCTGCGCCTTCGAAACATGCCCTTATTTAAAAGCTGATATGCCGTTTTCTGAAGGCTGCACACATCGAGCACACGACATGAAAGGGGCCTAGCCACAGCGATGCTGCCAGTATTAAACTAATGGCCTCTCTTCACAACAAGTTTTATGAGCTGTCCTTAAAATACACACGAGTTCAAACGAACAAACTAGGTCGGTTATGTCTGCGCTCGTTTTTTTCAGACGCTGAGGCGGGGGTTTGCCATGAAAAGAGGCTTACCAAAACAAGTTACTGCGTGTAATCCTTTCACTTTCTCCTATGGTGGTAGATGCATAGCTGCGTGCGCCACGCAATTGGGCCCTGATTATAGCACTTAAACCTGAGAAATTCATAATAGTCACCCTTTAAAGGCGGTACTCCACCCAAAATGCAAAATCTTTGGCTTAATACTTCACCACCCATGGCGAGTTCCAAACCCTTAACGCTTTTTGTGCGTGTTTCCTCTTCGAGAACACAATTAAGATATTCATGCCGATCAATGAAAACAGGAGCGATGTGACTTTGTCAATTGATGCCAAGCCTAAATAACCACGGTCAAGGCCCCAGAAAAGTAAGGAAAGACATCCTTCAAAAAATAAGACCATCTGCCATCACGTGTTAATCTGATTTTATGCACGCAACGTGCAGCCCAGAAACTTTTTTTTGCGTGCCGCAAAGAATAACAAAAGTATCGACATCTATTCACTTTTCTTCTTCTCCGTGAACTCTCCTGGAATGCGGGTAGTGTTTCAGGAGTTCACCGAGCCGAGACCACTTGAAGCATGCGATGCAGACGCAGACACGCCCATCAGAATGATGCGCGACGCTCAGATCTACGTAACGACTATGCACCGGTTGGTATCGTTGAATTTATTGATCCCGATTCGGCTATCGATTCCGATATTTTTCGATTCCAATGATGCATCTAAATAATGATAATCAAACATTATTCCTGATGTACTCTTTTTTGCAAACAATTTTTGTCGTCTGCATTACCTGAATACCATGAACCAAAAATCACTAGGCTCCATAAAAGCTGGATCTTTAAGCGCTTTTTTGTGGGTGCCCTGAAATAGAACGGCCATGATTCTGATGAAATTGCATGTTATTTTTTTTCCCCAATGCCGAAGTTGTGCCGTTCTACTCTGTAATTCTGAAGAAGGAAAAAAACATGTAGCAGAGAACCCTAACACACAATGCTGATGGAATTAGCGATATGAATTATTAAATACTCACTCAATGCAGTTTGTACATGTTTCATTACTGCAGAATGACTCAGAGCCGAACTACTTGTATGCAGTCAAAGACAAATACATTCACCTAACAGCCCCTTTTCACCACATACTTGCGTAACAATGTAATTGATAAATCTTCAGTTGAAGTGTCAAATTACTTTCAAAAGATGATTTACTCTATTTTTTTTTTTACTCTAGTTTAATTGCTACCCATAGGATTTAAACACCATTAACAATAAGAAAAGAAAATTGTTTAAGAAATAACATCACAAAAAATGCCTTCCAAATCACACTGCCAGTGTGATCGCTACTCTGCACGAATGAACACAAGTGATCACACCAATGTCGCACATGTCAAAGTTATGAGCGAAATGAAATGACATGATCATTGCGTAATTTAGAGAATAGAATCTACATTGCCCCATTTGTAATCTGTGCTTCGCGATCTTAACGATCTATTAAATATCAAAAGCTCGCCTTTCATGTGGTGGGTGCACGACTACTTTGCCAACATGATTTAGCTACTACAGAATGTATACTTAGCCCCTTTTTTTGGCTTTCTGATCGCAAATAGTAGCCAAACTTTGCGAACACGAGCGACTTAGAATTAGATTAGCTGAGCAAACGGTACTGAGCAGAGCGCCTAATCCAATAGGTCCTGGTCCCTCACAGGATGATGACAAAACACAAGCCGCTACAGGAATCTGATGGGCTTAATAAAAGTTATAATTTGAACAAGAGGTTACCGCACGCATGCGCCGTGAATGCTTAACCTTGAAGGCGCCAGCTGTGATGACGTCTCTTCTGTGTGTGAAGGAACACAGCAGCTTCCGGCGCTTCTTCGTCTAGCCTATGCAATATGTCGATATATTTTGGGCATTAATGACAATTTTCTTAGAGTAACCTCTTTAATGATTACAGACTGTCACCTCACGTACTTAGTGGGTCATAAGTCATTTGAAGTGCAACTCGCAGTCCTGGACCTACATGAAGGACCATCACTCGGAACCCTGGCTGATTTCTCCAGTTTGACCTACAGAGCAAACAGGCTCTGTAGGATGAATGCGAGTAAACATGGGTGACTGCCAATTTGCCCCCATCCTGCAACACCTCGACCAGGACCTGAGGTAATTACGCAAGGGAAATAATCCTATTGTGAACCGATTCAGTTTGGCCTTCAATACCATCGTGCCTGACCTTCTCTCAGACAAACTGACACAGCTCTCCATGCCCACCTCCATCTGTCATTGGATCAACAGCTTCCTGCCCTTCCTGACAGACAGGCAGACCCAGACTTTGTGAGGCTGGGCAAAAACACATCCAGAGACTATCACATCAGCCACTGACCTGCCCCTCAGAGGTCGATTGACTGTTCTCGCCCTAACTGTCTTCTCCCTCTACCCGAATGACCTGCACCTTTAGAAAAGCGCACCCTAGATCAAGCTCCTTGATACGTTAAGTTTGCTGGACGACACTACATCATCAGCACCCTCATCAGGAAGCCAGGCAAGACGAATCCTTTGCTGCCCGCTTACGACAGCGAGGTTAAAGAGCTGGCTGCTAACTGCGTGCAGTCATCAACACACCTGGAGTTCAACACGCCATCAATACAGATGGTGATGATCATGGATTCAGAGAGAAACCCCCCCCAAGCAATCCCCCAATTCCTCTCATCCATGAACAGCACTGATAGGCCGTGCCGCAGTAGAGTCCAGTCAGACTTCATGGAGCACACCGGTCTTCAGGACCATGACAGGGAATGGGAAACCTCACATATCGCACTCGTGGTAGATGGAAAAGGCCCAGCCAGCCCCCCAGATGTCTCGCTACTTCCATTGCCCAGCTGAGAAATTCAACATGACACAGAGCTGACTGAAACATGTTACTAATTATACTATCTTGAGCCTATGTCCGGGCGTCATCAATAACTAGGCCCTTTTGCCACCGCAGAGAACCTTTCATAGTACCTGACAATAATTGTGCGAACTACATCCACTTTTCGGCGCCTGACGTCGTTCGCACCCACCGGGGAAACTAGGGAGCCCTCGATTTCTCAAGGCCTTTTAATTTACTTGGACCTGCTCTTTTTGCCTTTTTCGAGAACCAAATTAGCTCATACTCCAGAGCAGGGTCTAACCAGCACAATTGGTACTAATCGTGATGTAAGTAGACACTGATTGGCCAAACGCGTACAAAGACGCCCTCACCTGCCATGATTTAAAACTCTGTGTAAACATACGAAATGTAACTTATTTGCAAGCATGCCGAGACAGCGATGTTTAGCATGCGACGAACCTGCTAGACTAGTGCCAGAGACCGCACTTGTTAGCAAATGTAGAACATGCCCCAGGTTAGCTCGTTAGTGAACAGATTCTTTAGTCCTCCTTACGTTCTTTAGTAAGCCTTTTACGTAGTATACGCGAACATTCCAACGTCCGAATTATTCGTGAAGACCCAACGAGAACCAACAAAAACACAGTCCTGATCACAGCGTCCCTCCATACTCTGGTGTTATGTTGCCTTCTTATGTTACTGTTGAGTGGAATCGCTCGCTGCCACACAATATAGACGTCGCTGACTCGACAGGCCTTAGATCAAGCCTAGTACACACTGCTCCCCATGTGCGGCAATGCAACCATTTGAAATGGTACGCGGAAATAGTTCGACCGCAAAATTGTCCCAGTACTTTAGATACTCGTACATTTAGTTACTAGCCGAACTAATAGCCGGTGTGCCGAAAGCCCCGGAGACCCTACCTGTTGAGTTGGTCAGCCTACCAAATCTTCCATCAAAGAGACTACCCCCACGGACAAGTCAAGAAACCGCTGACTGAGGTTTTTTTACGACGTGACACCCTCTGCCCAGATCCTCACCCCGATATCTTTACATATCCAGAGTGAGGAAAAGGGCTTAGAAAATCACCTTGTACCCCTCACACCCAGCCCACTCTATCTTCGAACTGTTGCCTTCTGGTCGACGCTACAGAGCACTGACCACCAGAACAACAAGGCACAAGAACAGTTTTTTCCCTGCAGTATATCGGCCACTAACAATTTTAAACATTCAAATTATAACACTCGTCAATCAAAACTGACAATATTTTATAAACAGAACTCATTCCAACATTTGCCAGTCATTTAAACTGCCCACACTTATGTATAAATAACTATCTGATACATTTATTAAACATTACAATTGTTTTTTACCTAACTTCGTACTTCTAGTATATAGTACATTGCATCAGTTTTTTTATTCTGTATATTAGTGCCTTTATATTACCTCCCCTACTATGTTGTCCTATGCTATGTCTGTAACTTATCTTGGTTCTGCTACTAGGAAGCTCTGTCGTCAGTCAAATTCCTTGTGTCCCTGGGCCCTAATCATCAGTGTATAAAGCCTCTCTGATTTCATACTGCGACATATTTGATTGAAAGTGTACTGACTATTTTTCAACAAAAAAATAAGGACCAAGTCCATTGAAATGCGCGTAATAAAAGAAAATCAGTTTTTTATGTCTGGATTCTGCGATTCCGTTCATGTTTTCTGCATCGTGGAAATCATTGGGCCCTACTAATGTAGCAAATGAATTTGATAAGCTCATTGTGAAAGTAAAAGATGGAGACATTGTTGTTTATTTACTTAGCATTGAAGTCTCTCCAACTAGGTGACAACGTAGAGTTAAATCACCATTCAACAGACTCAAGCCACCACCACACTGCCGTCTATTGGACTGCAGACCGGTACAACTTTTAAATCTGCTTACTTACTGCTGGTACTGTATCATAGACTGTAAAAAAAGATGGACGGCGTGTCTCCACTTCCTTCCACTATAGAAAAGTGAAGCCAAAACATCTCAGTATGGCCGCTGTCATCTTGAGTAAATGACGTCATTTGGAGCCAGAGTCTGCACAGTAGAGATTTGTTTGGAGTCATAGTCTGTGCAGTAGTGTGGTGAGGTGGAGCCACGGTATCAAAGTCCTGCCCAAACTCCCACAGACCCAATCAACCATAACAACACAACCATTTTTATAGCATCAAATTACTAGCTAAATCAAACTTATCACAAAAACGAACAATTGAACATATATCAGCGTGATAACTACCTTAATTACCAAAACCATCTTTCGGAAAATTGTATTGTTAGTGTAATACATTTTTTTTTTTTTTTTTTTGACTCCAGTCCCATTGGTTTACATGGAGAGGGCGGGTTTATGATCTGTACTGCAACCAGCCACCAGGGGGCAAAGACCCCGCAGCTTCACTTTTCAGGATGTGTGAAGCACACCGGTGTTGACACAAAAGGACACGAACAAAGAGACAGTTGATAAATTGTGGACTTGGCGTACCTCATAAATCGAACGTGGAATCAGTTTACGGTCGGGATTTTTTTTCGTCGTGTCGTTCGTCGCGCCAACATACAACATATAAAACTGATTTAGGGGTTCTATGTATTTTGCCGCGCGCTCGCTTCCGGTGTAGAAACCAGTTAGGAAATGTGATGTAACGATGTGATAAGCATGAGTTCTATGCCGCGGTGAAGCGGTATACACACCAGCATTGACTGAGTCGCCCTGATCAGCTCCGGTAGCGTGGAGCGGTTAGCGCCACAGATGCGTGCCATTGAGCGCAAAGCAGCTCTAATGTCACGAAATCTGCTGTTAGAAATTGAACCATACATTCATCATATTCATGCGAAAACTAAGAAGTAGAATCATGTAATGTGACCACAAATATGGTACAGATGTGTTGTGAGAGATAATTTGAAGCAGTGGGATGGGGTGAAGGTGAAGGTTTGAGCCAGTGTGATTGTGTCAACGGCAAAAATAGTCATAACGAAATTTGTTCTATGACTAAGAAGAGACGTTGATTGCGAAAAAACTAATATTGATGATAAAAAAACTATGACAAGGATTGTTTAATTAAATTTTAATTTTTTTTTTTTACATTTTGTAATAATCAGTTAAATGTTTCATTACCATTCATCATCGTTTATAAACATGAAATATACATAATGCAATAGAATTTAATTAATTAGTTATACAAAGTTGTTGTGAAATATAAAGGGCGGTCCTATTATGCTCTTTTACAAATTTTTGATTTTGTTTTGGGGGTGTACTAGAATATGCTCTTATGCTTGGTGGTTCGAAAAAACGCATTATTTTTCTCATAATTTACATTATTAAAATACTTTCTCCCCATCCTGGCATAAACGGCTCGATTAGTTCCGGCTTTGATGAAGGTCCGCCTTCCGAAAAACAAAATGTGTTGTGATTGGTTAGTTGTCCCAGTGCGTTGTGATTGTTGAACAGCTTAGATGGTGTTTCAGTACTGCCACGCCCCTTGCTCCGTCTTTCAACAAAAGCTTTTGGCGAATCCGGCAGGCACTGTCCTCCCTCATGTTGTGGAAGCTGTCCTCAGTAAAATGCGCAGCACAC
Source organism: Sinocyclocheilus anophthalmus (assembly GCA_018155175.1). Lineage (NCBI taxonomy): Eukaryota > Metazoa > Chordata > Actinopteri > Cypriniformes > Cyprinidae > Sinocyclocheilus > Sinocyclocheilus anophthalmus. The sequence continues at coordinate 13,748 of JADLZN010011582.1, forward strand.
AATAGCAAATTATAATGCTCAGGAACAGAGTTAAAAAAAAAAAATTGCAACCACTGTTTCCTGACATCATTCACTTTCGGAAGCCCAAACAAAGACGATTGGGCACGGAGGTGAAAAAAAAACAACATTTCAGGCGGTCGCACACCGGACGAGAAACGCAACGTCGCGTCGCGCCACATCTTTAAAATTCAAATACATTATTTTCTGTGAGTGTAGGCACAACGGCGGCGCCGTTCGGCATCTGTCCACGGCGCCCAGCTATGTCGTGTTATACTTGTAAGAATTGTTCTAGACATGCCGAAAATTTGACGCTACAGTACAGCAGCTTTTCTTCTTGGTTTTCTCTGATGCACTAATTCTGCAGCAGCACTTCTTCGTCGTCGTCTCGTCTGATGCACTCACTCAACCAAGCGTTCTAACCACAATCTCGCCCCTCCCCACCCCCCAACCATACAAATTTCCGTAGGCGGCAACCATTTTAATGATATTCTAATGAGCCGCTTTGTGATATCACAAAGCCCAGGAAAACAAACGCTGTAGTCCAAACGAGCCGTTCGTTGTAGTTCTTGAAAAGGGATTTTTTAAAAACGAAATATCTCCCTTTGGAGTGGACTTTGAGATTTGTAACTTTCTAGATCTTTTAATGCCCAAACATACACACTACAAACTGACTAAAAATCAAAAAGTGAAAGCATAATAGGAATTTAACATGGAAACAGGGGACAGTAGTTTTAACCTGTTTTCATGATAGATCTATTCAAACATGCATTAAATAATAAAGACAACAAGTTAAGTAAACATATAATGAAAATTTAGTATAGTTAATATATTTAGTCCTCTAGAGGAAATGATACAAAATGACATTTATGGTCTTTATACAGTTGACAGAATTCTAAAGCTAAGACTTTTTCATATCAAAAGTAACAAAGCACAAAGATATTTAAAGAAGTTTTGTTCAGACATCAACTACAGAAAACAGCACAGACTAAAATGTATTACATTACTGAGACAGTCAAAACGCACCATCAGAGAATCACTATTTAATTGAGGCCCGTTTAAACTGTTGGCTGAAACCTGAAATCATTTTTGGACAAAAGATTTTTGGTTGCTGAACTTTTGGTGGCGCATCACACTATTTCATTTGTTCAACTGCAAGTCTTGCGTAAACGCTCAATAACACCAGAAGGCTGTCAATTTCTTCTTATGAAAAAAATAAAATGTTCTTAAAATATTTCCTAGGAATGATAAATAATACTTGCAATTTTTTTTTTTACAAGATTTGCACTTTGGGGCATTCATTTGAACTTGATACATATTAATTGTTTTATCTTAATACATTTCTTAACATTTTTATGAATCCAGCCCCTGTATCTTGAGGTTTACAAGGGCTTCACTGTCTGATTTCTGAGACGTAAAACCCATTCTCATCCTGAACGCAGAGCTTCAGTGGCAGTTCAGATAGATTAATTGCTAATTCTCCATGATCCCTGTAGGGAGGGGAAGTACGGCCATGCCGCATGCTTTGGCCTGCAGCCCGGCTGTTTGCTCTCAGACGGGACCAGGCAGATGGCTGTGGCTGCCATGGTGGCTAACTTCAGCAAGCCCACCACAGACGCGCCGTCCCTGCTGCAGCACGATGAAGTGGAAACGTACTTCCATGAGTTTGGACATGTGATGCACCAGCTTTGTGCTCAGGTCTGAATAAGGCTTTCAGTGAGGTTTAGGCTGCAACTATTTTGCAGTCTAGTGCTGTCAAACGATTAATCACGATTAATCGCATCCAAAAAAGTTTGTTGAATATGAATGTGTATAGTTATATATATAAGAGATATATATATAGACTATAGATACTAATATATATATAATACACACATATGTATGTATAATTTCAGAAATAGGTTGTTTTATTGCATAAAAATAGGAATAGAACTATCAACAGAAAATATTTAAAAAATATATGCTGTATGTGTGTGCATTTATATATACATAAATATACACAGAACACATTATGCAAACAAAAGCTTTTATTTTCTATGCGATTAATCGTGTGCTTAATCATTTGACAGGCCCACTACTGCAGTCTTTCTGTGAAGTTTAAATATGGACATTCTTCTGTTTGTTCAGGCTGACTTTGCGATGTTCAGCGGGACTCATGTGGAGAGGGATTTTGTGGAAGCTCCGTCTCAGATGTTGGAGAACTGGGTCTGGGAGAAGGAGCCCCTGCAGCGCATGTCCAAGCACTACAAAACAGGAAACCCCATTCCAGAGGAGCTTCTGGACAAACTCATCAAGTCTAGACTTGCTAACACAGGTGACCATAGAACACACATTGGTCATTTCCGCAATATAAACAGAAACTGATCACACACTAGCTACAAGTTAATACAACAAATGTTTATTCTGTTTGCTCACACTTTCCTAATCTTATTTTGAACGATTGGGTAAATGATTTTTTGAAGGAAAAAAATTGTCACTTTATTTTAAGGTGCAATTCTTGCCATTAGCAAACCATTAACTACGACTTTGCCTCAAACTCCTAATTTGCTGCTTATTAATAGTTAGTAAGGTAGTTGTTAAGTTTAGGTGTGGGGTAGGATTAGGGATGTAGGGATATGTGCTTTATAAGTACTAATAAACAGCCAATATGTTAATAATATGCACGATAATACACAACTAGTTAATAGTGGTCCCTATACTAAAGTGATACTAAATTGTCTTTGTAAGCTGTTTTTTACAATGCAATAACGCTGAGATCACTTTCTGTTCTGGTTTGTAACGCCCACTTTTCACAATTTAAAAAAGTCCCGTTCCTCAACATTTCTCTGACCTACTAACTTTTTCTTCCTGTTTTTCAGGACTGTTTAACTTGAGGCAGATTGTTCTGGCTAAGGTGGACCAGGCTTTGCACACAAAGAGTGGGCTCGACCCGGCTGAGGAGTATGCCAGACTTTGCCTGGACCTCCTGGGAATTCCTTCCTCGCCAGGTGAAATGAGATTTAGGCCTCAGCAATAAAATAAAAATCCTTAATTTATTTATTTTTTTAACCCCTTGACGAATATTCAGTATGCAATTGCTCTGCAATGGCTTAAAGGGCAAATAAATAGAAAAATATTTGTTGCAATATTGTACAGTATTAGAATATTTATGTAGTATGCTTAAAAAAAAAAAGGTAAATAAAGTGAACATCACTGTAATGGTTTACCCCAAATCACAAATAAAAAAGGAAAATACATTACATCTTAAATGAAGATATGTTCATTATAATGTTCATTACAATATACAGGTGTGCAAGTACAATACAATATAAGTGGTCGCATGCACGACCTAAAAAAAAAATAATAATAATAATAATTTCCTATGTAAATAAGTTAAGACCGCTCATTTGAGTTCTGACATGGTTGACAGCTGTTAATGCACAATAACCGTTTTAGATCGACTAACTGTAATACTGTATAAGATTCTAAATGAAAGCATAAATGTGACCCTGGACCCCAAAACCAGTCATAAGTAGCACGGGTTTATGTGTAGCAATAGCCAACAATACATTATATGGGTCAAAATGATTTTTTTTATGGAATATGGAAGATCATATTGCAGCTGCTATTTTTGTAAATTTCCTACCATAAATATGTAAAAACTTAATTTTTGATTAGTAATAAACATTGCTAAGAACTTCATTTGGACAACAATTTTTTTGCACTCAGATTCCAGATATTCAAATAGTTGTATCTCGGCCAAATATTGTCCTATCCTAACAAACCATACATCAATGGAAAGCTTATCAGCTTTCAGAGGATGTATAAATCTCAATTTTAAAAAAAATGGACCCTTATGACTGGTTTTGTGGTTCCTGTGGTCACAAACACATTGGATATGCGCGGCGGGTTTCGAGCGGAAAAGCAAAATATTCACTGACGATCTTACTCAAGCAGCGCTAAGAACTGGCAGTGCATTGCCAGCAACTCACCAAAGGAAAGAGTTTCTGATTTTAGGTTGTGAATTCATATATAAAAAAAGAAGTAAATATTAGCATTTAGCATTGTATTTTTAAGTGTACTATTAAATAATTGTATTTTTATTTAATACTCCTTTTTTTATTTTCAAATATAGTAGTATCATCACACTTTTTTATTTTGTTTATTTTATTTAAAAAATAAACTAAATAAAGTGCAATAATACTATTATTACTGTTAATTCATTAATTGTTTTATTTTTTTATAGTTATATTTAATGGGTCACATTGAGCAGTGTGAGCACCAAACCAAATCTCCAGGTGCTCTCATGAGAACCAGACCGAAAAACGTATGTGCACCCATGACAACATATTGTGAAATGGTTCCGGTGGTGATACTGGTTGGAAAGATCTTTCAGTCAATCAGATTTGAGGACCGGAACAAACTGTTATATATGCATTTTTTATTGTTATCAGCACCTCCTCATTCTTATTTCTTCTTGTTTTTTTTGGTGTTCTTACAGGGACAAACATGCCTGCTACCTTCGGTCACCTGGCAGGAGGATATGATGCTCAGTACTACGGTTACTTGTGGAGTGAAGTCTTCTCCATGGATATGTTCTATGCCCGTTTCAAACAAGAAGGCATCATGGACCCTAAGGTTAGATTAACCAATAGTGCTTGTGAATCCTGTGTGTAAATGTCCTTTGTGTCTACTCATGTTTCTGTGTTGTCTCGCAGGTGGGTCTGGACTACAGGAAGTGCATTCTGAAGCCTGGAGGATCTGAGGATGCTGCTGACATGTTGAAGACGTTCCTGGGAAGAGAACCCAAGCAGGATGCTTTCCTCCTCAGCAAAGGACTCACGGTTGAGCTGGAGCCGGGCAAGCCCTGCGCCTGCTGACTGCCTGAATGTTAGGCTAAGCCCTTAAAGCCTCAGACTGATACCTCCTAAAAAACCCCAAAAGCTTAATCACTTATCACAATAGCTTTCACTATGAAAGTTTGAAGCGTTGTTTTAAAATTGAAAATTGTATTGACATCTGTCTAAAAAAAGTTTACAAATGACACTCTTGTTGCGTTTTAACTGTTGAGCATAATGAATTCCCTGTGGAAAATGCCTTGGAGCTGCTTCAGTGCACTCATAACACATAAATCGGCTGATGTCACATACGGGACTCCAGCTACATGATTAACAGCAGGTCACCAGACAGCAATATCTTTGCTTTGTTTTAATGGGAGATTCTCACAAACACATGTCCAGCTCACATCCCGCCCCAAAATCATGGAGAAAAACAAGAAAAGAAAAAAAAGAAAGAAATTACATTTTGCATAAAGAAAGCTTTAAAATATATGTTTTTTTAGCTTTAATTTTCTTCACCTGTGACTTTGACTTGACTTGACATTTGACTTGAGTTTATTTTATAATTTCCTTTTTTTTCTTAATGGTCATTCTATAAACTTATAATACACTAAGGGGTAATACTTCAATGTGATAGTCCACATTAGACATTTTGCTAACTATAACAGGGTCTCCACAGGGTCTTAAAGGGTTAGTTCACCCAAAAATGAAAATTAGCCCATAAATTTCTCACCCCAGAGCCATCCTAGGTGTATATGACTTTCTTCTTTCAGATGAATCCAGTCGGAGTTGTATAAAAAAAATTGTCTTTGACCTTTCAAGCTGTTTCATGGTACTCGGTGTTGCATGCATCAGTCCAAAAGAAAAAATAAGCGCCCATCCATAAAAAAAGTGTCTCGGTTCTGGGGGTGAACAAAGGCCTTCTGTAGCGAATCAATGCTTTTTAGTAAGAAAAATATTCAAAATGTAATAATCACTGTAATGTAGCTTGCGCCAGCAGTCCTCACAGAGCAGTTTACGTGGGAATGACGTATGAGGTCGGCTATGCGCATGCGCCGCTCAGAAGTGACGCACGAGGAAGCGAAGGGGAGAGATCAAAACAAAATGACGGTCACTAATTAGAAGTACAAACGAGGATTTGTAAAAGGAAGAATGTCGGAGGATTTCGATATAAGCAAAGCGGGGGGGGAGACTGATTTTCCTTTGCTAAAGTAAGGAAACTTTGCTTCCTTTGCTCCTGTTAACAAACATTGGTTTTCACGAGACTCACCGGCGCATGCGCAGCGCTGAACTCATACGTCATGCCGCCGGAGCTGCTTCTGTGTAGGACTGTTGGCGCAAGATACATTAAAGTGATTATTACGGATGTGAATAGGATATTTCATTACAAAACACATCGATTCGCTCAGAGGCCTTTGTTCACCTCCCCAGGAGACGTTGGACACTTTTTTTTTTTATGGTTGGGCGCTTTTTATTTAACTTTTTTTGGACTGATGAACTGCAACACCCACTTATTGCCATTAAACAGCTTGGAAGATCAATGATAATTTTTTATATAACTCTGACTGGATGCGTCTGAAAGAAGAAAGTCATATACAACTAGGATGACTTGAGGGTGAGTATTTATGGGCTAATTTTCATTTTTGGATGAACTAACCCTTTAAAAGTCTTACAAGTTATTGATCACCACCCACTTAAGGTCTTAAAAGGTCTTAAATTGTACAAGAAAGTCAAGAGGTCTTAAATTTGGGAACGGAAAGACCAGAATTGCGATATGGCTCAATGTGAAGATTAAACTTCAAAAGGCTATGATTTCATTAAAGGGGTCATATGATGTTGCTAAAAATACCATTATTTTGTGTATTTGGTGTATGAATGTGTTTATGCGGTTTAAGGTTCAAAAACTTATTTTCCACTACTGTACATATTGTTTCTCTACTCTATGCCCAGCCTTTCTGAAAACGCGGGAGGTTTGCTATGATTGGCCATCTATCAGTCGTTGTGATTGGCCCCCGAATACACACCAAAACGTGTGACGGAAAGGTACGCCCCTACCATACTGTGATGCCCTGTCCGGCCGTAGCGACGAGACAAAAACATTAAAACCCATTATAAATGAGGCATTTGTTGCATCCAGTGGGGACATAATTACGGATTATAATGATTTATACTGTATTTTTACGTGTTGCAACGCGCTGCGTAAACATAAAACCCTGTCTCATTTGTGATTGAGAAAGACAAACACCACAGCGCTACTCTACTCTGCCCAAAACTCGCGTTTGAATCATGTGGCAAATCCTTTAAATATGAAAACTTACTTACAGTATGTGAGTCAGAACAGCCTGCATTGTATTCTACTCTCCCAGGATCAGGAAACAGCTGGAACAGTGTTGTAAATACAACTTCACCACTAATTTCTAGGCGTGTCCTCTTTTGGAAGGCCAAACAAAGTAGTCTCGCTTTCACAACAAAACACACAGCGAAACACACGGCGGGCTTGAGAACGGCGGGCGGGTGGGCTTGCGGCAACCACATGTGATGACACCGGGCTGGACTACGCTTCGTCCACGGTGAAAACCGATCCACAGGGTGAAGTTGATGTATTTCCTCAGCGACAGCACGGATCAGCTCCAGGCATGACAAAACAGATATCGTCCTCTTTTGGAAGACCAAAAAGTAGTTCACCGACCACTTACATGAAACACACAGCACGTTCATGACATGGCGGCAACAATACTACAGCGCGAATCAAAGTTACGTATTCTTTCTTTGCGTGAACATTTGGGCGGATTTATGCAAATCTTCCCACATAGTGACATAGATATGTGGGGTCGTGTTAGAACGAGCTGTTTTAGGTAAATGTGGCTGACTCTTAACTTTTATAAAAAAAATATCTCTTTGGATTTGAGAATTTAATCTTTGCAACTTTACAGATCTCCTTTATGCACCAAGAGCTTGTAACAGCCTAAAGAGAAAGAAACATTTTAATTCATCATATGGAACTCTTTAAAATAAACCTGAGCGCTTAGTCATTCTTGAGAAGTGGGACAAAACAGGGTGCAAAATTGAAAAAATAAAACCTTGTACTCAGACAAATGAAACTACATTTATGTATCTTATATGTACTAAGCTACTGAGCTATGCTTTGATACAACCTCTCAACGTTTCTCTGTTTTAACAAAATGTGCTTTTTTACCTTGGACTGTGTAATATAATTTCAACTATCTTTAACAGCATTCAAGATGTTTTTACATTTCAAAACACATTCTGGTGTTAGCAGACAGATTGCACTTTCACATGTGACCAACAATTCCACAACAAATATAAAATATCATCATGAAATATTATCAAAATATTCAGCTGACGGAGGTGACGAAAACCTGAATTTGTAATAATTGTAACTATCAAATACATTGAACCAGTCAATTACTGTATTAAACACAACAAACAGTGAGTATGTTATTGTTTATAAAGCTTTTATTCAAGAGTCACGTTGAAGTATTTTGATATATCACTGGAACACAAGATCTCAAGGTGGTGACATCTGACGGGGTTGACAAATTTGACATTTCTTTCACAAAACAAATGGAGTTCATGAAGTAGCCATTTTCTTTTTTTCTCTTGGTGCTAGATGCTAATGGAACCTGCTTCAGGAGAATAAAATTATCTAAATATTTCAAATAATTTCCTCAGAAATTGGAAGATGGTGTTGACATATCATGGCTGTGACACAGGAAATATTAACATTAGGATTTAAAATATTCTAAAACTAAAACTTAGCAGAGCCTGTCTGACACTGATGTACTCTGCCGAGGTGAACTGTGGCAAGGGGGTCCTTTAGAGCGACAGCTACCCCTGATGTTCCCTGATTTTATTAAATTTTATTGAATGTCTGACAGTGTTGACAAAAAGTGGGGACGCAACTTTAAAATCGTATTAAACATGCATGTGTCATTAAAAAACAACCTTGCTTTGATAGGAGATATTATTAAGTGTTGCTTTTGATAAAACAAGCTCTTTTTCATCATTAAAAAAACATTTTTATCCATTTTATTACATATGAATGATTGAACCCTTCTCTGTGGACACACTGTTTTAGATGTAGTGAGGACATTAAGAAACACAGATTTGGTATAATAATGAGAAAATTAAATTGAAGGTGATAATTGTGTTAAATACATTCTATTATTAATCCCTCATGACCTTTAAAATTTAAAACATTTGTATTTTTTAAAGCTAATAGCAGTTACCCTTGCTGGACCTGTTTTGTCCCATGTCTCAAGAATGACTGCGCTGCATATTTCAGAGTCGGTGCTGCTGCTGCTGCTGCTTTGTGTTCTGCCACTACGGGGAGGACACAGTTCTATGTTACCAGAAGCGCCTCCTGCTGGCAGAGAATTAATGTGCATTTTAAATAAGCCTGTTGTTTTGTTCAGAGTTAAGACCAATGCTAAAATCGACCCATGTTTTTACCCTGCAAACACGCAGAGCTTTAAATGTGAACTGGTGGATCAGTAGGATGTGCGATTTTATGGTCTGCGATAATATCATAATTGCAGTTTTAATGATGTGCGATTTTACATAGAGTATATCGCAAAAAGCAAACAAGACACCTACAGAGTGCAAGCATGCATTACGTGACGAAGCTTAGTATGTTAACATAGGTTAAAGTGCGAGTACGCATTTAGAATGCATTCTTTCACTGCATGAATCAGTCTATTAAAATGCATTTAGAATTGTCACATAATTCAAGATATGTGGCAGAAAATGTATATATTTATATCATTTCATATAGTTAATATCACATGAAGAGTGCCGTTCGTATGATTACAAATGTGATATTGATTTTATACAACAGTTCAATAAACAAGAAGTTAATTAAAAGACTGCCCGTTTAATTAGACACCTATTTCCGCTTTGCTCCAATTTCGCCAACAAAAACAATTCCGAAAACAGGGCCACAGCACTGTTTTGCGGTTCTTGAGCAACATGACGGTGTTTCGTTCCGAATGAGCAACAGTATTAAAGTGATTCGGTTCATCGCAAGGGACTCGCTTAGTAAACAGTGACTTACTGCCCTACTGGCAGTTCTAACTTCACATTTAAAGTATATTTCATTTTTAAAATAATTTCAAACATCAGTGTTGAATGTCTTGGGTTTAAAATATCAAAAAAATTATGCATTTGTCACTGCAGTTATTAATGTAGTACAAGATCCATGTCCCTCAGAGCTGCATTAACATGTGTAAATACATCTAAATGCCACTTCAGATGCAGCTTCTGTGTTTCCTCTGCTTTGCAAAGATGAATTTTGTTGATTCTGATTTCATGTCGTCGGTAAACAGCCAAATGCAAGAATTTGACTCAAAAGATGTGCAAAATGTAAAAAAAAGGCCTTAAAGGTAAAAATGCCCATAAAACTTACTGAAAAAGATACATTTCTATCACTGCTGCAAACTGACCACATAGCATATGAAGAATATCAAAAAATACAGGAGTTGGCTTGTCCACGGTAGTCCTTAAGATATCGTGGACAAGCCGACTCCTGTATTTTTTGATATTCTTCATATGCTATGTGGTCAGTCTCATTATCCTTATCTATAAAATCCTGCTTTTTACAGTAATTTTACAGTTTAAAATGGTACTATAGACATCGCCCTACCCCGCTCATATGGTATTAATTTTATTTGTGCAGGTCTTAAAAGGTCTTAAATTTGAGCTTAAAAATCCTGCAGAAACCCTGTATAAGTAACTTTTAACATCAAAGTTCTACTGACTATGAGTAACTTTGAAAGTGCATGTCAACTCATTCTATGAACCCTAACTTAACACCTACTAATGCTGTACTAATATGCTAATGAGAGTGAGTTGACATGTAGTTGCAACGTTACTTATTATTAAAGTTATTACAACGTCTAAAGTGCACTGTCAAAATAAAGTGTAAAACTGCAGCTTTTTGCAATGTAAATACTGAATCCAAGTGAAATCAGTTCACGTTTAATGCATATTGACACCAATAAAATTCCTGTAAAAATTTAACTTTATAGGAAAAACAGGCAATTTTAAAATTATTTGGTCACTCAATTTTCAGGTCCAGTTATTGCTATTAACTAACCATTAATTTGATTTTTTTTTTCTGCCTCAATGAACTCCTAATTTGCTGCTTATTAATAGTAAGGTAGGCCTAGTTGTTAAGTTTAGGTATTGGGTAGGATTAAGGATGTAGAATATGGTCATGCAGAATATGTGCTTTAACAGCCAATATGTTAAAAATAGGCATGCTAATAAGCAACTAGTTAATAGTGAGAATTGGTCCCTATGATAAAGTGTTACCAATTATTTTCATACGTCATTGCTAATAGCCTCATGGGCAACGCACTGACATTTAGCACTGTTGCACTTTGGGCGTCCCGAGTTTGAGTCCTGGCTCCTGGACCTTTCCCGATCCCATCCCTCCTCTCTCTCACTTTGCTTCCTGTCAACTAACTGTCCTATCATAATAAAGGCAAAAAATGCCAAATGCACCAAAATATACAAACTATGGCACAATCCTGCCTGGGGCAGAGTAAGTTTTGATCGTGACTCTTATCATCAACCTCACACCCAATTCTCAGGAGGTAGAATTGGTTTTCTCTCTCAGGACTGAATGGATATGTGCACATTAGAGAGGCTTGAAACAAACAACACAGAGTAACAATTAACGCATGCAGAGCGTAATAAAATCACCTGCTCCCTTTGGATCCTGCTCGGTTTCAACAGGTTCACATCAATACTTGCCATTTAAAACCAGCTAATAATTATTTGTAATGATGCAAAATGATTCCACAGATTTTCAATTTCTAATTAGAAATGAAAAGCAGCCATGTATGCCTTTATACACTTCAGGCTAATTAAACATGTGGCAGCTGCTCATGATCTCCAGGGTCTGCAGGCGGCGGATCGTAAACACCAGGTCTCTCTCGGCCTTCCTGATCTCAGTGGATAGATGGCGGGTGCAGAGGAGAACAAACAAATGAGCTGGAGTGCTTCGCAACAGAGCTGTTTTCTTTTCCTTGTTTCTGTGAAAACATCTAATAAATATTTGGCTTTCAGATTATTTCTTCACTTCTCAAATTAAGCAGTGATGCTCAGTAGTTCTGGATCTCTTTGTTCGATGCTGTAGAGCTACTTTGGGTCGTTCAGATTTGAGTGGCTTATGAGCACAGTAAGGCAGGCAATCATACTCAGGGTTTCTTGAGGCGTGTTGGTCAGGATGGCTGTGGTGGAGAAGATGAGCGAAGCTCTTGGACTGGAGGCTCTGCGGGGACAGAGCGCCGATGCTCTACAGCCTGTTTCCAAAATGGTGCGGGTTTTCATCAGCTCCACACACTCAGGTAAGACTTGCGCTGCTTCTTTAGTCCGCTTGCCTTTCTATGTGGCCTTTTTTCTGAAACAAACTTTGCTCTTTATTCCAAAGTCATGGAAAACCTGGAAATATTAGGGAATTTTGAATTGAATTTAAGAGAGAAAAGAACATTCTTCAAGTCAAGGGCAATTCTGTAGTGTGATTTTTATAGTTAAGCTCAGTTCTAAAATGTTTATTTTCACTATGGGTACAGTCTCTATAAAATACTACTGAAATGTTTATTCAATAATCACAAATCATGAAAATGCATTAGTCCAAATAAGTGTAGAATATATGTAACTTTAATATGCAAAATAAAAAAATATATATTTTGTGGAGGAAGGCAGAATTAGGGTCACACTTCAATTTGTGGACTAATTCTCACTATTAACTATTCACTAATATTAAAATTTTTGCTGCAGTAAACTAATAATTTGCTGCTTATTAATAGTAAAGTAGCTGTTATGTTCAGGCATGAGATAGGAATAAAGGATATACAATATGGTCATGCTGGATAAGGCATTAATATGTGCTTTTTAAGTACTAATAAACAGCCAACATGCTAGTAATATGCATGGTAAAATAAAAGTGAGAATTGGTGCTTAAAATAAAGTTTTACCAAAATTTGTGTTTGTACTGATATCGAAATATTGGAATAGTTCTGATTAATGGAGGTGGTTAGGCATTTTTCTATAATGATGTAAAACCATACAAATGACTGTTGTGTTAGACAATCAATTACCTACATAGTGCTCTTGGTTTTGTAATAAGCATATTATTAAATATTAGTGTAATAAGTAAGATAATGTACATGAATAAATATCATGAAAAAACTCCTTCAGGACCTGACATTAATACATTTAATTTATTTGACAGACATGAAACATGAGAGAAATGCATTCTGGGAGAAGGCCTATGCTGAGCTGCAGGCTCACTGTCAAAGCTTGGGTCTCGTCTTTGAGGTTTGTGCTAAAAATGTATTTCCTGTCTAGTTGAATTCTGATGGGAAACATAAACAACTGTCTATATTATGTTTTTATTTGTTGAACATATGTACTGGTGTTGAATTTAGTTTGTTTTTTTCTCACAGGTAGTGGATTTGAGATGCGGAGTGCGTGAGATCTTCACAGCTGATCACTTGACAACTGAACTGTGCATTAAAGAAATTGAGTCCTGCCAGAGAATATCAGATGGCCCAACTTTTATTGTATGTGTCACCAGCAACCTAATGTTATACAGTTTAGTTGAACGCAATGAACACCTTTTGGTCTGTTTCTCTAAGCATAAGTATAATTGTGTATCTCTGCTTTTCACTGTTTTTCTTCTCAGGCTCTGCTCGGTAATCAGTATGGCCATCGGCCCATCCCACGCCTCATACCAGAGACAGAGTTTGAGTTGCTGATATCAAAACTTCCCAAAGCTTCAGAGAGTTTAAAGCTCCTTAACCAATGGTTCTCCAAAGACAGCAACTCAGTCCCACCCACATATATCCTCCAGCCAATCACAGCTCACTATCCTCATTACAGTGACAGGGGCTCAGAGAGCGGACAGTTGCGTGACAATGATGTCATATCTTGGAATCTGACAGAATCGCGACTGCTGCAGGCTCTCCGCACTGCTGCGCAACAGGCCGAGAGAGACGGGGATATCAGTGTTGACCAAAAGCACAAGTTTTTCAAATCTGGTAAGGGACTGTGAAGCCTTCCATGAATATGGTGCAAAATAAGGCACAATTTTTGGCATCCCAAACCTGACCCAACCAGAGCATGTGAGCGGAGCGGAGTGTGAGCGGAGTGGTAATATTTCCTTAAGAGCACAGAGCACCTTTCTGAAGATTCCGCTCGCTCAATACGCTCAGTGCCGCTCGCTCAACCCAGAATGCCGTTTGGTGATTTGCTTGTTCGAGATCGAGAATCTTTAGAGATCGAGAATAGTAGAGCAGTTATGGAGTTCAGATATTGTTTCAATGAAGTTGCAAACCTTATACATAAATGTAAAGTAAAAATCAAAGTTAAGAATGAGCAGGGAGAAGAAACTGAGAGGGAGTGCAGGGAGACTGTTAAAGTTAGTACAGATTCATATTGATTACAGAAAGCACAAAGATGTAAGCAAACATGGTGCAGCAAAAGGTGAGCTAGTTACATACCATAATAAATGAATAAACAGGTAGGCTAAGGTTATATTCGATTGTACGGAGCCCCGATCATGACATGCAGACAAAAATCACAGCCACGAATTTAGAATAGGCTAATTCTCTTTTATGCTAGGACTACATTATGGCCACAAATTAAGTATTTGTTCTCTTGTTTAGGCTTAGCTGCCATGAATTCATTCATTCGTTAATTCGTTCATTCCCTATAGTAGGCCTAAATCGTGGAACAAATTATTATATTTCATAATTACTTATTAAAATCATTATTATTTAAAATTAATAAATAATAATAAATTCATTTAAAAAATAATAATACCTGCTGACGTCGTAGAAACGAATTGTTAATTTGAATTATATTCGGAGCTCCGTAGTTATTAAATAATCTCAGTTAAACTGTAGACCTAAGCTAACACACAGCTGTATATAGGCCTAAATGCAGAACTACAGAGTAAAGAAGATATTAGCCTACACCACTTAGGCCTATTAAAATATTATTGGAAAAAAAAACTGACCCGAAACAATAGGTAGTCCTACAGAATGTAGGCTAGATATAGGCAGCAGTAATTTATAATCTAATATAATGCACGCAAATTCGTTCTTTACAGAACGGAGCGGGATCTGAGCGGGAATTGGTTTACGGTGAGCGTGAGCGGAATATTAACGGAGCGCTTGCTTGGGCGGTTAGAGCGACTGAGTGGAGCGCACGTCCATAGAGCGGAAAACGTAGCGGAGTGTCACACCGCTCCGCTTCGCTCACATGCTCTGGACCCAACTGACTTTCACTGTATAATCAAGTTTGCTGCACACATTCTACAAAGTGAGACCAAAACATTTAGTTCGTCTCTGGGGACTGGCTGCAGTACAGGCCATAAACACTGCCCTCTCCATCTAAACGAATGGGACGTCAGCCAAACTAAAAAAACAAATTGCACATCAAATACATTTTCCCAAAGAAATTCTAATGACGCTGATATATATTCAAATGTTGTTGTTTTTCCCTTATAAGTTCGGTTTAGTTAGCTTTTTGTTGCTATATAAACTGTGTGTGGCACCATGATTGTGTGCTTGTGATTGAGTCTGCAGGAGTTTAGGCCGGACCTTAAAGTGTTAGTTCAACCCAAAATGAAAATTCTGTCATTAATTACTCACCCTCATGTCATTCCAAACCCGTAAGACCTTCGTTCATCTTCGGAACACAAATTAAGATATTTTTGATGAAATCTGAGAGCTCTCTGACCCTCCATAGTGAGCAACGCAACTGTAATGTTCCCAGACAGAAACGTAGTAAGGATATCGGTAAAACAGTCCTTGTGACTTCAGTGGCTCAACTTCAATTTTGCGAAGCTACGAGAATACTTTTTGTGCGCAAAAAAAAACAAAAATAATGACTTTATTCAACAACTCTTCTCCCCCCCCGGGTTACTGGCTTCCGCCATTTTGGAGAGCATCAGAACGCAAATGCGCACTTTAACCTAAGCGTAAACAATGCTGATTACGTGATTACATTCGGGCGTTACCTCCAAATGGAGGAGATGACACCCCCCCCCAAAAGGATTTGTGCATCTAATTATTTAAAAATTCTAACACTACCTTATTAATAGAAAGAGTCTTATCATTTTAATGAATCCTGCCTTAGTTTTTCCTGTTGTTTTTATGATTATCATGCTTTTGTTGTGTGTATTTCATAGTCTTAGAGTATGAGATGGAGCACGGCTTTCTCAAGACTCAAAAGGATGCATCAGCGGTGCTGTTTTTCCGTGAACTGCCTCGACTTAGTAAAAGAAATTACAAGAAAAACTTTGCAAAGTTTCTTCTGGACGTCACAGCCGATGGCTTGCTGGACACCGAAGCCCGGGAGCTCTTGGCCGACCTGAAGCAGCGCATCTGCAAGACAGGTCACCTCCAACCGCTCTGCATGGAACTCAGCAAAGGAGCTATGGACCCGAGCAGCAAAGAACACAAGGAGTACCTGGGAAAACTGTGTGAGCAGGTGACATCCCAAATGAAGGAACTGATCAGCAGGAATGCTCTGCAAGCTTCAGGAACTTGTAGCACAGAAGATCCAGGATGGTCTTTGTTGAAACAGGAGATCTTCCATCATGCCGTGTTGAGCGAGGAGAAGTGCTCTGTGTTTAAAGGAAGGGACAGCATTCTGGGAAAGATCTGCATTGACATGTGGGAGTCCTCGAATGTTTGCCACGTACCTTTTCTGGTTCATGGACCTTCAGGGGTTGGTAAAACATCTCTGCTTTGCAAACTGGCTCAAGAAATGCAAGGCGTGGTTGACCATCGAGGAGTTGTGGTGCTGAGGTTATCCTAAGCTCGCGTAAAATGCTACAATTGACTCTGTTCCGCGAGAGGTGTCTGCGGCTCTTCAAGTGTGTGGAGCTTTAGGGTTGCAGTTCCCCTATCCACATATTTCCAACATGCATGAAGAGCTAGTCCGGTTTTTCCATTCCATGCTGGAAGACGTGTCAAAACAAGAAGACACACTCCTGCTCATTCTGGACTCATTGGACCAGCTGTTAGAGGCAAACAAACCTCATCAACTAGACTGGTTTTGTTTTTTTTTGTTTTTTTTTTGTACCTAAAGTGATCCATCCCAATGTACAAATTGCACTCTCTATTTCTGATGACTGTGTTGAGAAATGTAAATCTTTGGTTTCAGCAGAACTAAACTTCTTTAGTGTGGAACCTCTCACTGACGATCAAGGGAAAGACATCATTGATGCCTACATGAGCGCAGCTGGACGCAAGCTGACCTCAGAACAGTTGGGCACCGTCTTAAACAGCTTCCAGCAAAGCAGAAGCCCTTTGCATCTGAAACTCTTACTAGACACTGCCAAACAGTGGCCCTCCTACACCTCCATGTCTAATGTTCGCCTGGGCAGCTCTGCACAGGAAGTGATGACACAGTTTGTGGAGACACTTGAGGAGAATCATGGAAAGAAGCTAGTTAGTCATGCTCTGTGCTTCATCTTGTTATCAAGGTAAGTCATAATTTATGTTGATTTTAGGAAGACCCAGTATGTTAACTTTTTGATGGTAGATTATGAGGATGTTTTGGTAATTTAGTATAAGGGCGTCTTTACGCTGCCAAGCTTTGCCACATCCAAATTACATGTAAAAATTGACTGTGCTCAAGAAATACTCAGCTGTCCTCTAGGGGTCGCTATGGGGAACGCCTCGTCGTGACCCGTTTCTGAAGCATACATTGAAAAAACACCAACTTGTTGGCCGGCGACAGCCCATGGCGTCACTACCGGTGCGACTACAGTATAAACCGGCGCCGGGAGCTACACATCATTCTCTTCTTCGTCTTCATTGACTGTTCTGTTTGAAGCGTGCATTTCCAAGGAAAAAGTAAGAGCTATCTCTATTTATTATGGCGAGCACTAGTAGAGCATTTAGAAGGTGTGTGCATCCGTGTCAGCGCTATTTGACACCAAATGACACACACGATCTAGGTGTTGTTTGTTTGGCCGAAGAGCACGCACGCAATGTCCTCGAGAGGGCAATCTGCGTGCATTGCGAGTTTTTTCCAATGAAAAAGCTCGGTTCTCGTTTGTCTCTCTTTTCAAGTAAAGAGCGGCAGCCATCTGCTTCCCGCGATCCAAGACCCGCCGCTGCTGAGGCACGGAGGAGAATGAGCTCGTGGGGATCTCAGGTGGACCTGGCCGATGAGTTTAGAGAGGGGCTTTCCTTCTCGCGCTCATCGGCGGGGGGCGAGAGACAGCCACTGGAGGATGATGTTCTCTTTAACATCATCTGATCCAGGGGGCAGTGCTCTGCTGGGTTCAGCCCAGGAAAAGCAGGAAATGTCTGAGGAGGGCGAAGAAGCTGAGGCTGAGCCTTCTCAAGCCTCCTGCCCTGCGTATGATGAGCTCTTAGAGGTTATGGATCGCGCCACGGCAAGACTTGACTGGCCATGGAAGCGGACTAAGGAAGTGGAGTCGCGAGGTCGTCTCGACGAACGTTACCTTTCTGGCCATAACCCTCCAGCTCAGGTGAGCCTTCCTTTCTTCCTGATCTCCATACTGAGATCGAGAAGGAATGGAAGAGGCCATTTTTTTCCTCACGCATCCATCGGTTTCATCATACCAGTTATGCGAATATCGAGGCGATGCGCGAAAACGGCTATGAGAAAATGCCCCCTGTAGAAGAGACGCTAGCTAGCTATCTCTCTATGGGAGAGACATCGTCTCTCAAAACTCCCTCCTTGCCATCCGTGCCCCTTCAAGCAACATCTAAATTGAATGGCAAGGCATACGCAGCAGCAGGTCAGGCTGTTGCTTCGTTGCACACAATGGAGGTGCTCCAGGCATATCAGGCTGACCTACTGAAAGACCTGGATAAAGGCGAGGGCCTTTCTTCTGACGCGATGGCTGAGGTTGCGCAGGGCAACCCCCCCACCCACAAAACGGGAACAAAATCTTGCTCTCTGTGCTACTAAGCAGGCTGTCTCTGCCATGGGCAGATCTATGGCGGTGATGGTAGTAATGGAGAGGCAGCTGTGGGTAAACCTGGCAGACATCGGGAAGAAAGAAAGGGGCTTTCTTCTCAATGCCCCGGTTTCGCCCTCTGAACTTTTTGGTACATCCGTTGAGACGGTCGTCGAAAAGTTCAGGGAGGCGAAGGCGCGCTCAGCGGCCTTCAAAACCTTCATTCCACGAAGGTCCAGGTCTGAGCCCAAACAACCCAGGGGTCCTAGCCAGTCTCAGTTTTGAGGATCAGAGACTGGCTCAGAAAGCTAGTGTCGCGGCTCGCGCTCCTCCCCCGCCCGCGGGTAGGGGTAGGAAGTATCGTGGGTCAAAGGGGAGGTAGGCAAGACCTGAGGGATGTGATCCAGACAAGGAGTCAGCGCTTCGTCCAGATCAGAGTGATACTTCAGTATCTACTAATTTCCTTCGGGGGTTTAACATCTACCCTTTTCTTCCCCTTCCTAATTCCCCTGTAACCACCATATCTCCACCTGACCGAGGTTAGGTGGAAGCTTCCTGCATAACAGTCTCCTTCTGGACCTATGATGTTTTTGGTTGGTTCTATGACTAAATCCTAGTAACCACCTTACTGATGGTCCGGTCTAGAGGCTTCTCCGGACAGAGCTCCGACACAGGAACCTTGGTGGGTGAGTACGATCCATGTCTAACTATATGTATATAACTATATGTTATGTGATAATGAACTGGTGGTTGTGTGTACTCTTCTGCTAGTTTCTTTGCAGTGTTTCCTGGACCTGTGTGTTTCTGTCCCTTTTTCTAGGGTAGGTCCTCGGTGGGCACCCCCACTGCTGGGTTCAGAAACCGGGTGCTCGACTTGCAGTGTTTATTTCACTCGTCGAGATATGTCCAGAAGGTAAGTAAGGTTTCGGTTTCATACTTCCTGGATCATGCGGCCATAACACAGGCTTCTGTGGGAGTTTTTGTGATTATCAGGTCCCCGGTGTCACTGCAAAAAATTTCCTGGGCTGGGGTTACGCTTTCATGCTACACTGACTGGTCTACCGTATCTGGGTCGACCTGAGGGGTTTCCCAATCACCAGGATATCCCCTCTTGCTGAGGCATCGACCCCCTCACAACATTGAGGGTTATTTTGAGTATGATGTTTCTTTCGAGCGTTAATCCTCTCTGAGGAGTTGGATTCCTCGATCCATGGGGTGTTCTCGTGGTAGTGTTTAGCAGTGTTCCCCTTTTATCAAAGGGTTACCTGGGATGAGAGTCTGGCTAGACTGCAGTATGCTTACCCCTCTGATTTTTCAATCATGCTGCAGGTCGAGCCCCCCCTCTCGTTGAGAGCTGGGTTTGTGCTCCCTCAGCCAAGATAAACTACTGCTAGCCGTTCCAGCATTGGAACATGCTGTAGCTCTGAGCCTCCCCCCTCTCATTTGAAGAGCTGGGTGTGTTGCTCCCTCAGCAAAGTAAATTATTGCTAACTGTTCCAGCATTGGAACATGCTGCAGGTCAAGCCCCATCTCGGATTGAGAACTGAGTGTGTTGCTCCCTCAGCTGAATAACTGCTAGCTGTGCCACCATGGGAACATGCTGTAGGTTGAGCTCCCTCTCCATGGAGAGCTGGATGTTCTCCCCCAGCTACAGATTTACTGCTAGCCACTCCAGCATTTTAGCCGTAGATATAGCGTCTGGAGATACGCTATTTTTATCTATAGGCTGCTCTTTCTGGGTGCCACGAGAACCCCTAGAACGGTATTCAAGTGTGTGCACGTTATGCTTTGCCCACTTTTCTAAAATCCACATAGCTGGTAAGTGTGCACGTTCTGCTTTGCCCACTTTCTAAAATCCACATAAGGGGTAAGTAAGTGTGCATGTTATGCTTTGCCCACTTTTCTAAAAATACTGTATGGTAAGAGCTACGCGCAAGACTTCGTGCTCCTTTTGAGTGGTTTAAAACCCCGGTTCAGCCTTGGGCACCACTCCACCTATGTAACCTTTGGATACCTACTTAACAGGGTGTTGCTAATAAGGGTCTGTTGAGACAGTTCCTTCAACAAGCTCATGCAGAGCAAGCGGTAGCCCCTGTGTAACAGGCCAAGACTAGTATGATTCTAGGCTCTTGGTCGTATTCCCTTAAAGGAATCTATTCCTGATTCCAAGACTTTGAGCTCTACCCCGGGCCCAGGAGTCTGGCCCTAACAGGTAAGTATTTTTGGGTATGTAGCCTAGGCCTTTGGCCAAAGGGGATAAAGTCACAGACAGCCGTCAGACGTCCCAGGGGCAACTCACCATGAAAATAGTAAAGTTGGTACTTAGTGCTCGCCATGGTTCTGCCTTGCACTCCCCTCAGCATGGTGGCGTGGGTATACCGTTCCCCATAGCGACCCCTAGAGGACGCAGTTCGAAGTTCCCATGAAAGGGAACGTCTCGGGCTATTTATGTAACCATGGTTCCCTGAGTAGGGGAACGAGGCACTGCGTCCTCTAGGTTTCTTGCCATGAGGCGGACGCAAGCTTCAGACGAAGAAGTGAATGTCATGTTCTCCCGGCGCCTATTTATACTATAGTCGAGCCGGTAGTGACGTCATGGCTGTCGCCGGCCAACGAGTTGGTGTTTTTTCAATGTATGCTTCAGACACGGGTCCCGACGAGGCGTTCCCCATAGCGACCCCTAGAGGACGCAGTGTCTCGTTCCCTACTCAGGGAACCATGGTTACATAAGTAACCCGAGACGTTTTCTGTGATTGTAAGTACCAAATTTGTGCTCATTCAGATCAAATTCATGATTTTTAAATTACAATTCATTTTTGAATTTGAATTGAGGTAGTTGACAACAGGATGCTGAATTGTAATTAAGATTTAAGAAAAAGAAGTAGAATTACAACTGAAATTATATATAGGCGGTAAATACATATATATATATATATAATTAAATATATTGTATGTGCAGTTTAAATCTATTTTATATTATGTATTGTTATATTTTACTAATATTTTTTTTGCATGAATTACCTGTACATGTATTAATATGCACATAACATATGGGGTATTTTGATAAATATTTCATGATATTAATAATCAATGCTTGAAATTATGCACCTGTAGAAATATATGAAGAGTTTATTTGCAAAAACAGATAACTCCGTTTTTTTATATTTTCAAAAATCATGTTTTTTATTATGTTATCATGTTTTTATTGTGTTTTATTGTGTTAGTTAGCTGTATTTTTTTAGTTATTTTTAACCTAATCAAAATAACCCAACTGCTTTTGATTGAGATTAATTGGAATGCACAATGAAAAAACATGGTTTTTGAAAATTGTTAAAAACGGAGTGATCTGTTTTTGCAAATAAACTCTTCATATATTGCATTACATTAAAATTCATTAATAATTTTATGGACCTTGGTGGGAGAGCACTTGATTTCCCAGAATGCTCTTATTTAATCAATAAAAGTTAGACAGATTCATGGTATTGATGTTAGTATGTATTTTTGTATTTTTAATTGTTGTATATATAGTTTTCTTTAATTATTTGGAGTTAAAGTATTAACTTAGTAGTATTACATTTCTTTGAATTCAATAAAACTCCATTTCTTTCATTCCGATTCCAATTCCAATGCAACATCCCGTGGGTGTAGCCAATTCTATTCAAATTCACATTCAATTGGTAGCTAATTCTCAAGCAGCCTCTGCGCCACATTAAAAGTCCATGCTTTTTTTTTCTGTGTATATTTGCCAATTTCGATGAGTCAAATACTAGCCTTCAAAATTGGCAAGTCCAACTCATATTGTTGACACTGACAGCTACAGAAGTCTAAGTTACAGAATGTCATTATTTGTCTTTTATATATTCAGAAATGGTCTATCAGAGGCAGAGTTACAGGATGTCTTGTCGTTAGATAATGACGTTCTTGCTGAAATGTATAAGTACTGGCTTCCTCCAAGCCACATATTCCTTCGCTTCCCACTACTTCACTGGTCCCGTCTCCGGCATGACCTCAGAGCTCATCTGATGGAGAGATGGGAGGGGGGTGTTATTCTGCTGGGTTTCACCCACAGGTAAAGGTTTGCTTTCCCACAAGTCAAGCAAAATACTAGGAAAAGTCCCAGCGCTTCCTATGCCCATTCCAACTCAGCCATTACTTTTCTTAGGCAGTTTGCAGAGCTGGTAAGGAAGAGATATTTATCACGTGATATGAAAGCTGACATGCACAACATCCTCGCTGAATATTTCTCAGGACAGTGGAGTCAGGGGCAGCTCAGGCCCATCCTTCTGCCCTCACTAAGTACACTGCTCAATGCTGACAGAAAGGTATTGTTCAAGGTCACAAAATCAGCATTATGTCAATATATTTTAGATGCTAAGTAACCTATATTTCTACTAAATATTTGGTGGTAAAACATGGTATTTTTTTTCAAGGTACCACCCCAGCCCTTGCGGTTCACCGGAGAAGTTGCCAATATACGGAAGCTTAATGAACTGCCCTATCACCTCGCTCATGCGGGAAAATGGGAGGAGCTACGCCAATCAGTGCTCGGTGAGGTTTAGATAGGAATAGTTACATTTAAAAATAGCCAAGTCTATTGGATATTCTCTTGAAAGCCGTCTATGTTTTATGTTTTTGCCAACTTAAAAATATACAACATGTATAAACAAATATATAAAAACATGAATGTGCATTTATTCTCACAGGCAGTCTGGACTGGTTGTGTTGTAAAACTCTGCGGTGTGGCGTGAGCTGTGTTATTCAGGACCTGTCACTTTGCACTGACTTCACAGACTGTCCTGAGATACAAATGCTGAAAGAGACATTTCTGCTTCTTAAGCCCTCGTTAGATTTTAGCGATGGCCGTGTGGGTAAGTATTGACCACTGGGGCTTTCATAGGCTGTATTCTACCGATAACATTTACTTATTAAAGCAAATGTAAATAAGAATTAGTTTGTAATGGAATATAAAGAAATGTTTTGGTTTCATGTTTTTATGAAATGGTAATTGGAGTTGTGTGGCTTTTAGTTTATGTCTACTAGCTTAGAGGTCATTTAGAGATCATCTAGTAGGAAATTCAATAAAGAAACTGCATTTCTCAAGCAATGTAATGGGGTCTAGGAAGGTGAGGTGTGCCATTATTACACCCTTTATTTTAGAATGTAGTCACATGTTTATTGGTTGCTTAATGGGGGAAAAAATCAGCTAGCAAATGGATAAATAAAAGCAATTAATAAATACTTTATTTAAAAAAAATTGTTTGCTTTATTGATATTTAAATATATTTTATTGTTAAATATGTAAAATATATAAATGCACAAAAGGTATTTGTAATTTATGTATTATTTAAAAATGTATCAATGCTTAAATCATTTCTTGCTTTTTAAAATGCATTTATAAATTCTCTGTAAGTAGTATGAGGCTTTTCAGATGACATTCAGAGACATTTTTTTCTCTTTATTTATTGGCAGGAAAACCAGTCACACCAATTCATTGTTCTTTCACTGTCCCTTTAAACATTGCTTACAATTCAAGAACATCTAAAGCAGGGGTGTCAAACTCAGTTCCTGGAGGGCCGCAACCCTGCAGAGTTTAGTTCCAACCCTGATCCGACACACAAACCATGTCGTTTTCAAATAAGCCTGAAAGACGTGATTAGCTGGATCAGGTGTGTTTAATTAGGGTTGGAGCTAAACTCTGCAGGACACCAGCCCTCCAGGACTGAGTTTGGACACCCATGATCTTAAAATCTGTTATGAGAAACTCATCGTTCAGTATATATCTCCTGCTTCTATAAGATCCCTCACTTTTGGTCACGGAGATCTTCTCCAGGCTGCAGTGCCTCGCTGATCTCTACCCTTCCATGATTGGTCAGCTGTGTTCTCAGTGCGTGGACTGGTTTGGTTCCTGTACTGACCCAGTGCTTGTGCCCAAAAGCAGCTTCTTTCAGGCCCCTGGGGGCCCACTGAAGAGCACCCTCACGGGGTTCACTAGAGGTGACATAAAGGATTTGTTAAAGATTTTAGAGTAAAAATATCTTACCACACATTCTGTTGCTAATCTGCTACATGTGGCTTCATATCATTGTGTGTTTTCTTGAATTTTGAAGGGGTGAAAGCTGTTGTGCTGTGCTCAAAGAGAGAGCTGCTGGTAGCAGGTTCAGAGGAAGGACTGATCATAGTCTGGAGTCTAAACCATCTCCAGGCTCTTCACAATCTTTCTGGACACACTGGTAGGTTCTTAACAGTGTAGAAGGCAAGGGTGTAGTGTTTGATTCAGAAAATTCAAATTTAAGAGAGCGTAAAGGTCTTTGCACACTGAGTCCAACATTTTTGCACATTAAAAAATAAATACAACCTCACATTGTGTCAATCATATTTACACACTGCCTCCGAAAGTTTTGTCCGTCATAAAAAAATTCGGATCAGGTTCGATTTTCTGTTTTTTCGCATTCGTAGCAAGCATTTTGATTGGAAAGGATGACGAATATCAAAAAAAAAAGAGTCCTGGCTTTTCCAAACTTTATAATGGCAGTGAATGGGTGTTAAGACTTTAAAGTCCAATAAAGTGCATCCATCCATCATAAAAAGTGCTCCCCATTGCTCTGGGGGTTAATATAGTCATTTTGAAACAAATCGATGCAATTGTGTAAGAAAAATCTAATTTTTAATTTTAATCATATTTAAAACTTTATAAACTGTAATCTCTAGCTAGTGCTAACTGTTATACGTGCGTTACGAGAGAGTGATGTTCCAGCGGATGACGTAGGATGTAGGCGTAGCGTAAGCTCCAGTGAAAATAGTCTCATGTTAACCAACTTTTGTTTACAGCAAAAGGAAAACCAGTCTCCTCCTGGCTCGTGGCATCCTCCGACATTTTTCTTTTACAAATCTTCGTTTTGTAATTCTAATTCCTGACCCAGTGTTTTGTTTTGCTCTCTCCACTGCACATCCACGTTTGTCACTTCCACATTCATAACCGAATTCGCCTACATCTTATGTCATCCGCTGGAACGCCCCTCTCTCATGAACGCGCCTGCGACAGAAGATAGAACAGCACAAAATAGCCATGGTGTAGGATGAGCCAAACAGTCCCCAATGAGACAGTAATGTCATGCTCCCTTAGGGGTGCACACTTCAGTTCCCCCATAGTTCCTCAAAGAACGTTGCTATGCAGCAAAAAATCAATCTGCCGGGGGAGGTGTGCAGTTATATGGTGTTTCACATTATATTGTAGCTTGCAGCATGAATTATAGCACACTCTATTGATCAATTAGAATTCAGGACTGGTACTATCCCTTTTATAAGGAAATTAATAGTTTAACAAACAAAGAAATAAGGGACATAGCTAACTTAATTATAGAAATGTTTTCTGTATTTCCCCCAGTTTTCAAGCTATTTCTATGTGCCTATTAGAAACTACCCGAAAAATGCTTCAGGGTGAACACCATTTTATATATGAAAATATAAACACGTTTTGTTTCTCTCTGTGTAGCGGGGGTGCTGTCCCTGAAGCTGATGGACAAAACCAATCACTGTCTATCTACTGGACTCGATGGGACACTAAGAAAATGGTGTCTGATAAGTGGACAACAGATTTTCTGTATCACTGATGCAGTGTCTGTCCAAACACACACTCCTACACACGTTCACATGATTGAAGAAAGGAAGATTATCATAACCAACCCAAGCAGCCTAGTATGACCATTTTTTTTATTTTTATTAAATGAATGGTTCATGTTCAAATGAAAATTGTCATTATTTTTTACTATTTTTACATTTCTCTTACTATACCAAACCAGGGGCCAGTTGTGTAAACTTAGCCATTATGTTGAGGCTGTGTCTTAAAGGGGTAATTGGATGCACATTTTTCACAAGTTGATATGATGCTTTAGGGTCTTAATGAAAAGTCTATAACATGCTTTGGTTAAAATTTCTCAGTGGTAATGTAAAAAACACCCTTTTACTTTACTAAAATCAGCTCTTTTCACAGCAATCAGTTCTGTTGCATGTCACTTTAAATGCTAATGACCTCTGCTCACCCCGCCCCTCTCTTCTGTGGGGTGATGAGCAGTTCTGTTTACTTTAGCCGCATTTAACCGAGAAATTTGCTAACTAGCACATTATTAGGAAAGGTGATTTGCGATTTGCTTAAACTCACTTCATCTGTAGGTGAGGCAGGATCACGAATGATTCGCTCGAACATAGGCAGATCGGGGGCACATTCTACGGTGGCCGAGAAGTGCAAAACAAATCACAATTCTGAAAACAAAATAACAAATTACAAACGCAAACTACGGAATAAAATAGACCTTAGACACCCCATATTTTTTATTCCATAGTAAGGGCAATTCATACAACACATTTAAACTGAGCTACTTTAATACCATCTCTGAACTTTCTACCACGACTGTTCTTCGGCTGGTTCTTCCTGTATACATTGATTGACAGATGTCTCGTCCAGTCAGCGGTGAGTAATCCCAAACCAATGGCGCTGTCTCAAACTATACCTACCTCTTCCGGTTTGTCTGATTTGTCGTTATGTTTTCTGTCCTGTTAATTTGTTTTCGAATTTGTCATTGTGTTTTCCGACTTGTTATAGTGTTTTTTGAATTGTTGTTGTGTTTTCTGAATTGTTATTTTGTTTTTTAGACTTGCATTTGCATTTGTAATTTGTTATTTTGTTTTCAGAATTGTGATTTGCACTTCTCGGCCACCGTAAACATTCCCTTCACAAGCGAAAGTAATCATTCAGGGATTTTAGTAGATTAAATAAAAACCACTGGGTGGATTTTTATCATAGGGTGGATGTGTACACACACTGCCAACACACATTTATGGTCAAACAACATTTAAAATTTAATTTCGCATCCGATGACGCCTTTAAGAACTAATCTGACCAACTAGCAGTTAGCCAAGGAGTCTTATTTTTCAGATTCAAATTAGTCTAATCTATATTTTAAATCGACTTAAAGTTATGACCAGTCTTAAAATTAATTAATTAAATAAATAACGTGTTAGACTATGCTACTGTAAGCATTTTATGCAACTGGCCCCAGTCATTATGTGTGTAATGATAATAAAAATTGAGAAATGTTAAAGTCTTCATGCAGATCTAGCCTTACAAATATATAACAACAAG
Organism: Sinocyclocheilus anophthalmus; assembly: GCA_018155175.1. NCBI lineage: Eukaryota > Metazoa > Chordata > Actinopteri > Cypriniformes > Cyprinidae > Sinocyclocheilus > Sinocyclocheilus anophthalmus. The sequence goes on from JADLZN010011582.1 coordinate 41,679, forward strand.
AAGAACGGAAAGACCAAAAAACGTAATTAACAAACATGTATAATGACAGAATTTTCTTTTTGTGTTCGTTTAATTGTTACTGTGTAGAATGCTGTTAGTTTATATTTTCTCTACCATCCTTTCCCATGTAGGTTAAAGCTTGGCACTTGGACACTGCAAACCCCCTGCATGAGCTGACAGCAGGGGTTTGTTGTGTTCTTGGTGTTGTTGGTGATGCAGTAGCATGCATATGCAGTGAGGGGGCGCTCTGTTTTTATGACATATCCACTGGCATGCAACATTCCCAGACCCCCCTATCCTACCCTGCTGGACACGACAATATCACCTGCTCTCTGACACTCACCAAATACTCCAAGATACTCATTGCTTTTGGGGAAAGCCGTCTCCATTCGGTATGTATCTTGTTTCAGTAAAGACCAAGCAAAATGTCACATTTCAGCTTTATTGGAAGGTTTTGTGTGTGTGCAGGTATGGAGCCATGGTATTGAGTCTGTGGTTGATCTTCCCTCTCCAGCTTTGTTCCTCAGAACATCTGAGGATGAAAAATTGCTGTTTGCAGGTGCTTTTATGCATGTCATTGTCTGGTTATCTTTACTCATTTATTAATTGTGCATCACTAAAGTCAATCAGTTATTTTATTAACTGACCATTACCATTCGATTGGTTGAGCCAGAATGTTGGGCTGCTTACAAAAACAATATTTAAACCAAGACCAAGTTTACACTTTTCAGAATATCGAGATACGAATGGCTTACCTCAAAAATATCAGACATCACGTTTAATACCATTAATTAAATAGCACTTTCCATGAAAAGGGTGCAAAATAAGGCTTGCAATAAAAAAAAGGGACATTTATTTAACAATGTGAAGTACTTCATCTTTAGATTTGTTGTTTGTCCACTTGATCAAACTAAATATTATATTATCTGTTTTATATTATATTAGTATATTTTTGAATAATTAAAATAAAATTCAATAAATATTATTATGAAATGACTGATTGGGTAACAGGTAACAAAAAAAGAATTGTATTTGTTTGTTGTTGTTGTTGTTAAACTCAGGAAGGCAGTATAACTCACTTTTTTCCACATTGAGATTTTTTAGTTCTACAGGAGGAAGAAAAAAATCGATAATGGAATTTTCATTTTTGAAATAATTGATATAACTATGTCTTTTTTGTAATACTCTTTTTCTCTTTAGTCCTTTCATGTATTGGTAAAGCTTAAATATTATAATGGTTTTATTCTATATTATCATATATTTGAATAATTACATAAAATTCAATCAATATTATAATAAAATGACTGAATGGGTAACAGGGTTGCAGATTTAGCCTAATAGAAGCTATCACTCATCTATCTAGTTTGGGGGCCAAGTTCTGATATTTTTGGTGTCTAGTCGAGACAAGACCAAATTTTGGTATTTAGTTCCCCATAACTAAATGTTTGTTTAGTAATATTTCTTACAAAAATTTAAGGTGAGAGGATTGAATAGCTAAGTTTTAATGATTGTAGAATCAGAGCCCACATTAGTGAAAAGACTAAATACTACTATTTTTGTTCATCTATTATAAGAATTATAATACGTAAACATGCTAGATTGTGATTATTTTCTGTTCAGTAAGATTTTATCTAGAACACAACTTAGGCCATGTCCACACGTACACAAGTATTTTTATAAATGGAGTTTTCCTTCTTCCGTTTAAAAAAAAATCTCCGTCCACATGAAAAGGCAAAAGCATGCTATGAAGCACTGTCAAGAGCATGCCAAGCCAACAGGTGGCGATATAATCTCAACCGTAAAGCCATGTTGGCCAATCAGAAGCCTGAAAAAGTTTAAGAGATAACAGCGCAGGCTCTGACGTCACAAGCCAAAATCTCCGGTTTCGCTGTCTACACGATAACACTGCAACCAGAGTTTTTGAAAATCTTCACCCTGGCAAGAGTTTTCAAAAATGTTTGGTTTCAGTGATCTGGTGCTGCATTTGTGTAAGGCCCTGTCCACACGAATGCGGGTATTTTCCAAACTGCAGCTTTTTCTATGCAGTTTGGCCGTTCATCCACACGCAAACGCAGCACCAGGTTTATAAAAATAACCGTGTACATGTGGACATGGCCTTAAACTCCTTATGAACAGTGCCACTAAACCTATTTGCTTGAAATCCATTTTTTTAAACCATTTTTTTTCTTGTTGAAGGATGTGACAGAACATTGTGCGTGTTCCTTGTGACGCTGACTTCAATGCAGAAGGTTCTGGATCTTCACCATGAAGTCTTATGTGCCGTTTCAAGCAGTGAAGGCAGCGAAATCATCACAAGTGCCCAGGATCGGATTATACGGGTCAGTTTAATCCCTTTCTTCCCATACATTTTCATCTCACTGCTATTGTCTCAACCGAAAGTTGATCTTGTTGCGCTCTTTAAGGTGTGGAGTGTAACCACAGGAGCCCTGCTGGACTGGATCGGTGTGATGGATTCTGCTGTGGCCTCTTTGGCTGTCCATCAGCGCACTATTATCTCTGCTTCCGTTATTGCCAACCAGCTCAAAGTATGGCAGCTGGATTACAACACCAAGCACAGGAGCAAAACTTTCATCCCAGCATACTGCCCCCTAGTGGCCCTGTCGAAAGACGGTGACACTGTATTCTATGTGAAAGAAGGAGATGAAACAGAGATTTTCACCTGGAGCTGCTCGGAAGGTGAAAAATATAATAACAGGATATTGGTTTTCATTTTTGTATTTATGTGCGAGACATATTTAATGTAATTCAAAACAAATCTGCAAAAGTTCTCAAGCCAAAAGTGTTTGTGTGTTTCACAGGTCTACGGTCCGACAGTATGGATGTGTCCTCAGAAGTGTGCTGTATGGAATTAGCCCAGCAGAAACGCTTACTCTTCTGTGGATTGAGGACTGGTACCATCCTTATTTACCCACTAGACTTGGCCCCAGAAACCCTGTGCCTGCCACCTCCAGAAAACCTGCCGACAGTACGCAGCATGGCCATCAGCCCGCGGGAGGACAGAATGGCCGTGGCGTATGAGGATGCGGTTTGTATCTTTGAGATTACATCGAGAGACAGTTTCCCCTGTGTGGACGGCCCACTTGAGAGGTACTCCCTTTGCTTGCTGCACTCCCCAATCTCCACCATGGCTCTGCTGTACGACTCCAGGCTGCTCTATGGGACCTTTGGTGGCGAAGTGGTGATCTATGACTTTAAGAGCGCCACGGCAGCCGAGCTGGATCATCACGGTGCAGCCATAACCTGCATCACCATGAGCAACTGGGATGCGCAAGCGCTGATTGGCTCTCAAGACTGTGTTCAGAAGTTGTGGAATCTGAGTCCCGTCTTGCTGAATCACAACATGGAGTACAAGGTGAGGGGTTGCAGGTTGCCATAATTTATTGAGCTTTTTAAATTAAACTAAAAGAGTTTGTTGTTGTTGAGCCAGTTTTTAAGATAACAATATTTCAGCATAAAAATACCATCATCCCGAATGGTATGTAAAATAGTTTATTAAATGTATTTTTGATCTACAAGTTGTCTGCAGAGTTGGAGGTAAAGCATTACAAGTAACACCAGTTACGTAATCAGATTACTTTTTACCAGTAAAGTAACACATTACTTTTTAATTTAGAAGGAGATATCTGAGTAACTTTTTCAAATAAGTAACGCCAGTTACTTTGTTTACCGTCTTTACTGACAGCTCTTGTGTTTGCCATGTTGAGAGAAATCGGGAGTAAGTGCTGAGGTGTTGTGTTCCTGGTGGTAAACATGATGTTACTGTAGTTCTAGACTAAATATAAACATGTATTTACTCATCTCACCTGCACAAAAACAGATTCAGTATTCCACAAAATGAATAAAAACAGTGAAATGCAAAATCCCGCCAACAAAAGAAAAAATAAAATTGGTTGTATCAACCTGCCATAATTAATAGTTAATAAGACAAATATACTTTTTATGTATAAAATAATTTTATTACCAGATGCCTTGCTACTGACCTTCGATAATCCAATTCAATCATTCTAAGCAAAAATGACACATTTGTGTTCAATTTTTGTTATTGTTGAAGAGTGTTGAACTTAATTCTCCTGCGTCAAATTCTTCATGCAATTATTTGAGCTGCGCCCTCTAATGTACAGACGTGAATTTACATTTCCTTCTGCCTGAGGTGTATTCATTTCATTTTTGTTGTGAAAGGGCTTTTGCATTTGTAAAAGAATAACTTTTTATATTAAAAACAAACAAGCCAGCCCTGCTCAGATTTAAAAAGTAACTCAAAAGTAGGGCTGTGCGATATGACGATATATATTGGATGGATGAAATAAAAATATGTCATTTCATATTATTCCCTATCGCTTAATTCGTGATGTCGCAAAATACATTGTTTACGGCTGTAAGGGAAACAGGTCAATTTAGCTCAAAGGGAATCCTTTAAGATTTTAAAGGGAATTTGGACAGAATCACTGTTTTACGGCTGCTCACTGAGACGGCCAGCGATTCATTTGAACGAGCCGTATAACATCAACTCTGCAATGGATATTAATTTCCAAAATATAGTGAAAACACTATTAATTAGCACAGTAACAAGATCGGCAGTTTAAGACATTAACTTGTGAGCACAAAACACAAGATATTTCTCTTTTCAATATAAATAAGGCTTTATTGGATAAATCTAAGACATATAAACTAATCTAACACATAACCACACGCATTCACACAAGTTGCAGAAAGACAGAAAGTGAGGAAATAATTAGTTTAAAAGAATTAAAATGTGAAATCCCAAGTTTACAGCAATATGTGCAATTGCATAGATCTGAACAAACATCAATCACTTAATTAACCCTCGCACTGATTTCCTCAATGAGGTTAAAATTTATATAAAATGCACCAGTTCAGCTAGAATCTGAAGGTACTTGCGTTGCCTGTGTAGGGGGTTCCCTTTGTTGTCCTTGCAGAAAGGGGTTTCCCGCGGTTGCTGATTGGCTGGAAGTTCAGTCTTGGGAAGCCAGTGGTTGGGCGTTGGCTGACGACGCGGAGTTGTGGCTGAAGTTGAAGTTTTAGACAGCACTCTTTCGGAGACACGGCATTAGGCAAAACTTAACTCAGAACACGAAACTCTCAACGGAAAATAAAATAAACTAAAGAAATAGAAGTAAAGTTTGACGAGACTAGGTTTGACGAGACTTCTCCTCATGGTTTTGGAGGAGCTGGCGTGTAAGCCAGAGCACTCTCAAAACTAAAGAAGCATGATTAAAAGTATAGCTCAAAGCTATGACTAAAAAGAAGAGAGTGAAACAAAGAGCGAGCAAAGAAAGGGGTTGAAGAAGAGAGATTTTTTGATGGTGTCCTGAGTATTTAAACTTTTGGATTTTGGACACCTCCCAAATGGTGTTTTGACCAATTAGATGTCGTCTTTGCTCGGGTGTTAAATATATCCTCCTCCCCATTCATAAATCAAATGTTATCTTATCAGTCACATGGTCCGTGTTTTTCCCGCTCTTGCAGAGTATAGTTTTGGACATGATTTCTATAACAAGAATATGATACATTTGCAAAGAATTTTTTTTTGAAAAAAAAAAAAACAAATTGGAAGACCCGTTTCAAAGCAAGAAGATTCAAACACATACATACCCAACATGAATATGAACCCTTAAGCTATTCAATAGTTATTAAAAAGACATACACAATAAATGATTAAAACATGATAGTCTAATGTGTGGGTTACATACATGATATGGAGTTATGCATAGAAATGATTAGTTGCTCACAAGTCTTTTAGTGTCATTTAGGTGCATGGAAAGGCAGTTTCTGTGCCATTCTGTGAAGGTATGAAGACCTAAGATTAAGAGGTCTGTAAGGAATCTCTGAAAGTCTGTTCTTTGTATCCTAGGTGGGGGGGACGTCAATCCACAGAGCTATTGATTGTGGTTATCACGTGATGGTCATGCTGTCATCTCTTTGATCATTTATCTTGATTACTTTTGCCCCAAAAATGACAATCTCCTTGGAATTGTCAATAAATGTTCTTTTGTTTAAATGCTGTGAGCTACTCAAAGCTGCTCGTTGGTTCAGGCTTGGGGCCAGGATCTGATTTATGAACATCCTGTTGTGTTGGGCCTCTGTGGAATTCGGCTCCTCGTGTTTCACTTGATCAAATCTTACATTGTCTGATTCGGTCTGATATCTACGCGGTCATCCTTTTATCCATCATTTGGATGCTGCAATCCTGACACGCCACCCCACTGGCTGACGGGGAGACCGAACGCATGTGACTCCAATCAGGAGAACTCCCAGCCCGCCAAAACGCATTGCGCGTTCTACCCGATTGGAGTCACATCTGTGGTAGGGTGGGCTCAAAGAGACCTCACATATATTTAATCAGATACTTTTGTCATGATACAATATTATTGCATATATTGCGATATATTGCAAGTTATTACCTTTTTCCAACTTCAAATTAAGTCCCCAAATGAAAACTTTGGCAACATCTATTTTAACTAAAAATAAACATTTCTCCTTTTTGTTATCTCACGTCAGGTTTTAGTGTTGCCGTGCAAAAGGGGATTGTCCACGACAACTGAACCAACACTTTCATGGAAACCTGTCATAAATGTTGTATGCACCTTGCAAACTCAACTATTTGTATTACAGTCTAATCTAGTCCACCTTAATTAAATGTAAACAGGTATGCACTGCTGTGCTACTACAGGTATTTTGAACAGTGCAACTTGAAATTGTTCTAAAAAGTTGTGCAGATCCTTCAGCAATTGGGGTATTTGAAAGTAAATTACTGTTAAATTTATATTAAATTAAATAAAACATGTAGTCTAGGGATGTACCGAAATGAAAATTCTGGGCCAAAACCAAACACGAAAATTCTGGATGCATTTGGCCGAAAACTGAAACTGAAAATGCTTTGTAATGATTATTTATTATTTTATTAAATAATATAAAGTAATTTTTTAAGACTTTTTAAATTTAACTCAATTTTAATGATACTGAATTAAAACAAAACACAAGCCAATAAAATAACCACACTTTTACTGAAAGTAACACAATAAAACTGGACAGAATTTATATAATATTGGTAACACTTTACAATAAGGTTCATTGGTTAACTACTTTAGTTAATGAACTAAGAATGAACAATAGTTCTTCAGCATTTACTAATCTTAGTTTATGTTAATTTCAACATTTACTAATGCATTATTAAAATCAACAGTTGTGCTTGTTAACAGTTAATGCACTCTATGAACTAACAGTGAATAACTCTATTCTCATTAACTAACATTAAGAAATATTAATAAATACTGAAATAATATTTTGTTCATTGTTCATTCGTGTTAGTTAATACATTAACTAACATTAATGGAATCTTATTGAAAAGTGTTACCTTAATATCAATATATTATTTTTATTCACTTTTATGTAACAGAATCAGACATAAGTTGTTGTAGTTGTTGTTGTTTTTTTTTACTAATTATCCAAATAATATATAGTCCTACAAAGCTATTATTATCAGAGCACGTGAGCAGAGCATAGCGTCACAGAAGGTAGCATCATTTTACCAGCATTGCCCAGTACAGCTGAACTAGCCTACACCATGCAAACCGGAACAAGTAGGCCTATACTGCGCAAATCGGCATCCATAAAATATTATTATTATTATTATATGTATCCTATATTTTCGGTGCATCCCTACTTATATCCCCTCCTTGTTTACAAATCCGAAGTAATTCCATAAATCCGATTTTAAAACGTGGACGGGGCTTTTCTGATAACTTTCCGCGATGCCGCCCTATTTATTTTACTAACTTATTGCATGCTGAAGGTGACCCAGCTGACCTAACCAGAAACTATCTAGTGGATTGTAAAGAAATTGATTTCATTATTCTACCAAATAGTATAATAAAAAATCGATACTTTGCATCCGTGTATCGATACAGTATTGCCACAGAAAATATCGCGATACTATGCTGTATAAATTTTTTTTCCCCCAACACCCTAATGTGGTAGAGTACATGCGTTTTTTAAAAAGCACTGCAGTTTTTGAAAACAACCGATGTTAACCCTTAAACACAAACACAGAGCTATATCATGTGCTGTCTCTGTTCTGTGTGAGAGGAGTGTGGCATTTTTTTCCCGCTTTATAAATTGGCTTTGAGAACATTACTAAAACACACTTATATGAGTGTATAATCCCTGGCTTTGCAAGTATCCCGTCACTTAACACAGTGATTTTAGGCGTAAAGAGATATAACCGCTGAAAAGACATGCAGTATTAATGGGTATATTGGATCCGACTGTTCGGTCAGTTGAAACGTGAAGCTTGTCCAATATTCGTCCTTCCTGCCATTCTATTAATCAAACAACGTTGAGATAAAAATCTCTCACTGTCTCTTGCAATCACTTTTTTGTACTTTAAATCAGAAGAAATTAAAAAACATAATTGATAATTTATATATATCTATATATTTATGTGTGTTATAAAATCTATGCATAATAAATGTTAATTACATCTATTCTAGATAGATTATAAATGATAGATAGATAGATAGATATAATTAACAGTGAAGACTAATTAATTTACACAGTGTATGTAGCATTTCTTAGTTTTTTGTCCTATTGCTTGCAATTATAGTTTATTTTCCTTATTTCATCACTGACTGTTTATTTATCTTCAGTGAGCTTTAGTTTTTTTTAGTCTCTTTTTAGGCTTGTATTATTTGATATTTGACACTGGGTGATACCAGGGTTTTTAAATTCTAAATTATCAAATATTTTAATAATCATAAAAACCTTTTAAAAAAAAGAAAAAAAATCACATCGTGATATATAATCATTACATAAATCGTGGATTAAATCACTCATTTCCGTGATATAAGATTTGGTCATCAATCGCCCACGACCGCTACGCAATTATGTACTCAGTACTTCTGTAAAGAGTAACTAAGTAACATAATTAGTTACTTTTTATAGGGAGTAACGCAATATTGCAATGCATTACTTTTAAAAGTAACTTTTCCCAACACTGGTTGACTGTAGTTGGGTCTATACTTAAATAAGCATTAAAAAACACATTCTACTCTCAGATACTACGTTAAATAGTCTATTGAACTATACATACTGAGGTTATATCTATTTTGCTCTGTTCACAATTTACCTTGCTGAGAAAAAAAAGAAAAGAAAAGAAAACCCCCCCCCGCTAAAACCAGCCTAAACTGGTTGGCTTTTCATGGCTCTGTTCACAATTAATTTTAGTAGAATTTGTTTTCAGTGTGTTTTAAGCTTAACAATATGATACTTGAATAAAACATATTAGAAGTAATACTTATTAGAATTAGAAGTACATACTACTACTCACAAACACCAGGTAATATAGTCTACTGAACTATTAGTTGTCTGTGGTTGGGTCTATTTTGGCTCAATTTACAATAAATTACCATGTTGCTAACATAATAGTGTGATACTTGAATAACGATACAATTACTTATTAATTAATCTTACAAAATTAAAATGGTCTGTTTGAGAAATGTCTGGAGAAATAGCCTAGTGGATGTGGCCAAAATATCTCAGTTGGAAGAGCATTGGACTGACGTTCTAAAGTCCTTGGGTTTGACCTATGTTTTCGCAGATCCTTCCTGTTTTTGTGTTTTTGGTCCTCGGAGTCAGTGACTAAAAATATTTGGATCCAACCCCTCTGTTGCCCCTGTGACCAACAGCTGCTCCTGTCAAGGTTCCATGGTGTAATGGTTAGCACTCTGGACTCTGAATCCAGCAATCCGAGTTCAAATCGCGGTGGGACCTGCTTTTGCCACCAATGTGTGCAAGACCCGGTCCAAAAAACTTTTCGGCAGCAGTGATCCCCAAAAGCTCACGTAGGGAGCGCTGCTTCGTAGTGTCAAAGCCCAGTTCTTCTCTTTAGGGAAGTGAGCATAAAAGGACAGAACCCAGCTTGGAGAATGCTGGCATCGATCCCGCTACCTACCGCATGATAAGCGAGCGCTCTACCATTTGAGCTAATTCCCCTAGACATGGTGGAGAGATGTCCATTGCTCCAAAATACGCCTTTGAAGAGCGACCGCTATTATAATGGGCTTGAAGAAAGGAGATTGTACTTTTGTTTTAAAGGCCCTGCTTGGTCTTGTTACTCCAGTACATATGTGTGTGGATTCCTGTATTATGTGTGCTACCTTTGGATCACTCAGGTTGTGCAGCCAACTTTTCCCCTCTGTTTCCCACACTAGCTTAAAGTCTACGAGACATCTGACCGTTTCAGCTGTCCTCCCTAAGATCCCCCGCTCTACAGCTATTGCCTCCATTTTTAAAAATCCATTCATAGAGGCCGGAAATTTAAAGAGTAGTTTGCTTTGAACAACTGTCTCGAGGTGTTGGTGGGATTACTTCTCATGTTTTACAAGTTCCTATCTTTTTGTGGTATTGCTGTAGTTTATTTTGTTGCTCTGTGTGTTTTTTTTTTTGCTCATGGCTCAGTGGGTTTGCCCCCAGCTGGGCCTTGTTGGTCTCGGTTAGGATCAGCTTTTTGGGTACGTGAATCCCATGGGTTTCAAATCACGGGTGTCCCCTAGTGGTCTTGTTACAATTAATCAGGGGAAGTTTTCTAGTCAAATACCAGGCAAAGGTCCCGTCAAAGGACTAGGTTAGGTGGGTATTAGAGTCGAATTGGTGCTAGTACTGCCAAGGAAGGGGCCAGTATACCAAAATTTTACTGGTGTCCAGGAAACCCCCGTTGTCTAACTTCTTCGCCCCCCCAGCCACAGCACTACCTGGTCGCCCCAGTTAATGTGTATTAGGAGTTCCATGAGTTTGTTGTGGTTTCCCAGTCCCATGGGCCTTTGAATCCAGCGATCCACGTTCAAGTTCAAGCTTGTTGGTCTAGGGGTATGATTCTCACTTTGGGTATGAGAGGTCTTGGGTTCAAATCACGGAAGAGTCCATAGTGAGGCTTGGTCATGAAGCTCTTTTGTCTCTGGATTCCTGTATTACATATGCTAACTTTGGATCACTCAGCACGTGCATCAAACTTCTCCCCTCTGTATCCCACACTGGCTTAAAAAGTAGACCGGTTTAGCCCATCAGGGATCTGTCCTCCCTAAGGTCCCTCTTTATGTTAGGTCTAGCCCCATTTTTTAATCCATTCAGAGGCCTTCTTTTGTTGTTCCTGTAGTTGTTCTTTTCTTCTGGGCTGGGTTTGTGAAGCCTTAAACTGATTATTATATTTTCTATTTTTTTTTCTTTGTTGTTATTTGCAAGGCACGGATATCCACTAATACCAATGAAACAAGTCACAACAAGACGAATGTAACCCATTATTTTTTATTCAGTGTGCTCTGCATTTGGAGCTAGCCTATGATGACATAATGTTGCCAACAAACAACCGCTGTGTGAGATTAATAAGGCATGTGTTGTCTTGTTCCATTCTTAAGGGTTTTTATTTTGAAGGCGTCCTCTGTGCTGTCTTCTCAATAAATGATAAATACATCTTCACTGGATCCCTGGACAAAACCATCAAGGTCTGGGATGTCTCTAGTGGTGAGGATTGTTCACTGTTGCGCATGATACCTATGTGTTTATGACTAATCCGTCTGTGGAAGATTTACTAATAATTTGCTAATAATGTCGTTCATGTCTGATTCAGTTGCTTGACTTCAATTTCTTTACAGGTAGTTTGCTGTACATCCAGTTTGTCTACTCTCCAATCATAAAGATGATGCCACACAAGGATGGATTTGTTGCCATGTCCCAGCATGGCTCTTTCATCAAGGAAGGCTTTCGCTGTCCAGACACCCTTAAACCTGGATACAGCCCCCTCCGTAACTTCAGAGCACATTACCGAGTCACCTCTCAGCAGAAAAACCTGAACGCTCCTTACACCGTGACCAACGAGCTCCCAGATTACAACCCTGCTCAGTTCAATTTCATCAGCATCGGTTTGATTAAAAGCAAACCATCCAACACATGTGTTCTCCTTTAAATACCTTCTAGGTTCTAAACCTCTTTTGATTCAGCATGCCACCTGGGTATAGAATTAGGCTTTACACTAGGATATCATCTGTGTTATTACATATTTGTAATTACATAATAATAACTTTGTAATTACATAAAAATATATTTTTAAGAATAATCAAACAATTTACTATTTAGTCATTTCATAGTAATTTAATCAATATTGCAAGTGTTAAAAGTAAAAAACAGCGTGTTGTAAAATATATTTTAATAACAAAACAGAAACAGGCACAAGCACAGGAAAATATAGTTTTTTATGTTAGCACTGAATTTAATCACAGCTTTTGGCTTAATAACTCACAGTATAATATAGAATAATAATCACATTATTTGCTTCTAATTTCTAACATGTTATAACTTGGTATTTCAAGTGCAATGCATCATTGAATTCCAATGCCTGCACTTGGTGAAAGGTAAGCGTATAAAACGAGTCAAGACTTTCTGTTGCAGCAAAGGTTTTTGCTCCTGTTACGTTTCCTCTTCTGTTGAACACTTCGGATTTGACGGAGCTGTACTGAAGCCAGTGACATCATGCATATCTAAAGAACAGACAGATCGTTTATCAGCCTCAATGCAAAGAGATTTACTTTTGACTTTTTTGTTTTGACTTTTTGCGTGTGAGTTTCATGTGTCCTACATATCAGGGATCAGCAATAATATTTCTAGTGGCTCAGTATGGGGTTTACTGTGGTCTATGTACTATGGGTGGCTGTTCATGTCTAATTAATTGTAATGAGTCCTGTATGAAGAGATCACTTTGTACCATAAATGAGAGTTGTTAAAAATGTAACATTTACATACAGTGGGATCCAAAAGACAGCTAGTGAAAATAGTTATATTTTGCATTTAATATTTTTTCCACTAAAAATAATAATTGAGTAGAAACCTTTACATAAATTTGCTGTATGTACTCCACATTTGGGGCAAAACCTGATGATCCATGTTATCCTAAATTTGAGAATGTTCTGTGAAGCATTAATATAAGCATAAATCTAACCTTTTGTACCAACAAGTTTGCGTGCTTATTGCTTTTATTAAAAAAATAATAATAATTAAGTCTAGTATAATATATCTATTTATATATCTAAGTGCTGAATAATACACACCTACATACAATAAAAGAAGAGCAGGTGAACTTGGTGTTTTTTTGTTAAATATAGCCACAAGGTTCATCCCAGCGTGTAAAAAAACCCAAGCTTAAACTACTTCAGGTCTTTGTGCATTGGATTATTTAATACCCAGATGTCACATTTGGCTGATTACTGAATAAAGGAACTTTTCCCACGACATTCTAATTATTGAGATGCCCCTTAATATATAATAGTATAGATATATATATATATACAGTGTGTACGAAAAGTATTCAGACCCCTTAATTTGTTCCTCTTTGTTATTTGCAGCCATTTGCTAAAATCATTTAATTTATTTTTTTTTTCCTCATTAATGTACACATAGCACCCCATATTTACAGAAAAACACCGAATTGTTGACATTTTTGCAGATTTATACAAAAAAAAAACTGAAATATCACATATTATAAAGATCACAGTATCATACTTTCCACAAAAAAAAGCTGTATTAAGGTACAACATCACACTGTACCTCATCAATAAAAAAGGCTGGGTTAAATACAAGCAAGTGCTGGGTAAAATATGGACAAACCCAGCAATTGGGTTGTTTGACCCAGCGTGTAATAATAAGAAATGTTTCTAGAGAAGCAAATCAGCATATTAGACTGAAGTAATGATGCTGAAATTATAGTTTTACCATCACAGGAATAAATTACATGTTGCAATTTTAAAATTGAAAAATTATTTTAAATTGTAATAATATTTCACTTTATTATGTTTTTTTACTGTATTTTTTGTATACAGTATGTGTATATATAAAGTTAATTCACCTTTTTTTGTACAAAATCAATCACATTTTCCAGGTCCTGATCATCACGATAGCGTACAATCGCCTTCATCATCAGCTGCTCTGTCCTCTCTTGGACCTACCAACAAATATTGAAAGTAGTCGTTTTAAATATCATATAATTTCTCCAAGATGGAATCTGGTCCAAAGTTTGTTCTTGTACTTTTGTGATTATTTACCTTTTCAGAGAACAGAAGGCCCAGAACAGCGGCTGTTACTTGAAGAATCAGAATGGCCAACAAAATTCCTACAAACTGGACAGATATGATTTCTTTGTAAATATATAAAAACCAAAAATCATGCGTGTGACTAAAATCGGGCTTGTCACAGTATAAGGGTAAGAATATCTGACCATGTTGAGCAGCAAGGAGATGTTGCGCAGAGCTCTGAAACAGCCAAAAAATGTGATGGTGAACATGAGAGAACCCACGATGATCAACAGCAGCGCTGGATCTGCCATCAGCGTGTCCACTACATCTGTGAAGCATTAGCGAAGAATATATACAGTGTAAAATGTACATGGGTAGTTGACATATCTTCATTAACTTTTTGATGGTAGATTATGAGGATGCTTTGGTAATTTAGTATAAGGGCGTCTTTACGCTGCCAAGCTTTGCCAAAAATTGACTGTGATCAAGAAATACTCAGCTGTGAGCATGTCATAGATTGTTTTCTGTGATTGTGTGTAAGTACCAAGGTTGTGCTCATTCAGATCAAATTCGTGCTTTTAAATTACAATTCATTTTCCAGATTTGAATTGAGGTAGTAACAGGATGCTGAATTGTAATCAGATTTTAATGTGAAAAGAAGTAGAATTACAATGAAATATGTTTGTATATGTATATATATATATATATAATTAAATATATTGTATGTGCAGTTTAAATCTATTTTATATTATGTATTGTTATATTTTACTAATATTTTTTTTGCATGAATTACCTGTACATGCATTATTATGCACATAACATATGGGGTATTTTGATAAATATTTCATGATATTAATAATCAATTTTAGTTATTTTTAACCTAATCAAAATAACCCAACTGCAGTTTGATTGAGATTAATTGGAATGCACAATGAAAAAACACGGTTTTTGAAAATTGTTAAAAACCGAGTTATCTGTTTTTGCAAATGAACTCTTCATATATTGCATTACATTAAAATTCATTAATCATTTTATGGACCTTGGTGGGAGAGCACTTGATTTCCCAGAATGCTCTTATTTAATCAATAAAAGTTAGATAGATTCATGGTATTGATGTTAGTATGTATTTTTGTATTTTTAATTGTTGTATATATCATTTTCTTTAATTATTTGGAGTTAAAGTATTAACTTAGTAGTATTACATTTCTTTGAATTCAATAAAATTCAATTTCTTTCATTCCGATTCCAATTCCAATGCAACATCCCGTGGGTGTAGCCAATTCTATTCAAATTCACATTCAATTGGTAGCTAATTCTCAAGCAGCCTCTGCGCCACATTAAAGTCCATGTGTATATTTGCCAATTTCGATGAGTCAAATACTAGCCTTCAAAATTGGCAAGTCCAACTCATATTGTTGACATTGACAGCTACAGAAGTCTAAGTTACAGAATGCAATTATTTAGAAATAGAAATTATATATTCAGAAATGGTCTATCAGAGGTAGAGTTACAGGATGTCTTGTCGTTAGATAATGACGCTCTGGCTGAAATGTATACGTACTGGCTTCCTCCAAGCCACACACTCCTTCGCTTCCCACTACTTCACTGGTCCCGTCTCCAGCATGACCTCAGAGCTCATCTGATGGAGAGATGGGAGGGGGGTGTTATTCTGCTGGGTTTCACCCACAGGTAAAGGTTTGCTTTCCCACAAGTCAAGCAAAATACTAGGAAAAGTCCCAGCGCTTCCTATGCCCATTCCAACTCAGCCATTACTTTTCTTAAGCAGTTTGCAGAGCTGGTAAGGAAGAGATATTTATCACGTGATATGAAAGCTGACATGCACAACATCCTCGCTGAATATTTCTCAGGACAGTGGAGTCAGGGGCAGCTCAGGCCCATCCTTCTGCCCTCACTAAGTACACTGCTCAATGCTGACAGAAAGGTATTGTTCAAGGTCACAAAATCAGCATTATGTCAATATATTTTAGATGCTAAGTAACCTATATTTCTACTAAATTTTTGGTGGTAAAACATGGTATTTTTTTTCAAGGTACCACCCCAGCCTTTGCGGTTCACTGGAGAAGTTGCCAATATACGGAAGCTTAATGAACTGCCCTATCACCTCGCTCATGCGGGAAAATGGGAGGAGCTACGCCAATCAGTGCTCGGTGAGGTTTAGATAGGAATAGTTACATTTAAAAATAGCCAAGTCTATTGGATATTCTCTTGAAAGCCGTCTATGTTTTATGTTTTTGCCAACTTAAAAATATACAACATGTATAAACAAATATATAAAAACATGAATGTGCATTTATTCTCACAGGCAGTCTGGACTGGTTGTGTTGTAAAACTCTGCGGTGTGGCGTGAGCTGTGTTATTCAGGACCTGTCACTTTGCACTGACTTCACAGACTGTCCTGAGATACAAATGCTGAAAGAGACATTTCTGCTTCTTAAGCCCTCGTTAGATTTTAGCAATGGCCGTGTGGGTAAGTATTGACCACTGGGGCTTTCATAGGCTGTATTCTACCGATAACATTTACTTATTAAAACAAATGTAAATAAGAATTAGTTTGTAAGGGAATATAAAGAAATGTTTTGGTTTCATGTTTTTATGAAATGGTAATTGGAGTTGTGTGGCTTTTAGTTTATGTCTACTAGCTTAGAGGTCATTTAGAGATCATCTAGTAGGAAATTCAATAAAGAAACTGCATTTCTCAAGCAATGTAATGGGGTCTAGGAAGGTGAGGTGTGCCATTATTACACCCTTTATTTTAGAATGTAGTCACATGTTTATTGGTTGCTTCTACATGAAGCAATTGCCTAATGGGGAAAAAAATCAGTTAGCAAATGGACAAATAAAAGCAATTAATACATACTTTATTTTAAAAAAATGGTTTGCTTTATTGATATTTAAATATATTTTATTGTTAAATATGTAAAATATATAAATGCACAAAAGGTATTTGTAATTTATGTATTATTTAAAAATGTATCAATGCTTAAATCATTTCTTGCTTTTTAAAATGCATTTATAAATTCTCTGTAAGTAGTATGAGGCTTTTCAGATGACATTCAGAGACATTTTTTCCCTTTATTTATTGGCAGGAAAACCAGTCACACCAATTCATTGTTCTTTCACTGTCCCTTTAAACATTGCTTACAATTCAAGAACATCTAAATACAGGGGTGTCAAACTCAGTTCCTGGAGGGCCGCAGCCCTGCAGAGTTTAGTTTCAACCCTGATCCGACACACAAACCATGTAGTTTTCAAATAAGCCTGAAAGACGTGATTAGCTGGATCAGGTGTGTTTAATTAGGGTTGGAACTAAACTCTGCAGGGCTGCGGCCCTCCAGGAACTGAGTTTGACACACCTGATCTAAAATCTGTCATGATATAATATCTCAGATATATCTCACTCTTATAAGAATCCCCACTTGTGGTCACGGAGATCTTCTGCCAGGCTGCAGTGCCTCGCTGATCTTACCCTTCCATGATTGGTCAGCTGTGTTCTCAGTGCGTGGACTGGTTTGGTTCCTGTACTGACCCAGTGCTTGTGCCCAAAAGCAGCTTCTTTCAGGCCCCTGGGGGCCCACTGAAGAGCACCCTCACGGGGTTCACTAGAGGTGACATAAAGGAGCTTAATATTGGTTTTGTTAAAGATTTTAGAGTAAAAATATCTTACCACACATTCTGTTGCTAATCTGCTACATGTGGCTTCATATCATTGTGTGTTTTCTTGAATTTTGAAGGGGTGAAAGCTGTTGTGCTGTGCTCAAAGAGAGAGCTGCTGGTAGCAAGTTCAGAGGAAGGACTGATCATAGTCTGGAGTCTAAACCATCTCCAGACTCTTCACAATCTTTGACCGTCGCGCACAGCTGTGCACCCACGGGTGAGTCTGCCTCGAGTCATCGTCGGCACGCACGTTCGGCCCTGAGGTGGCATGTCCAGGAGCGCGACGTTGGCACTTGTAGGGTGTCATGCCTTGATCAGAAATTCAAATTAACTGATTGTTGTCGTCGTGATCCGGTCTTTGCACAATGAGTCCAACATTTTTGCACCCCTTTCCACACAAGTAACCCCAACCCTACCCCCCGAACACTACCCTCACATTGGTCAGTCATGTTTACCCTGAGATGTGTCCTACTCCACACGCTGACAGAGTTTTGTCGTCATATACCACACCATGCTTTTTGGATCCCCGCAGCATGGCAGACGATTAGGAGACGTGAACGTTTGTACTGCACTCCGTAGCAAGCATTTGAATTGGAAAGGATGCTAGTGGCATGCCCAGACTGAAATAGATACTGAACGAGGTGCAAAGACACCATGCTACAGGATGACCACAAAATGACAAACAACAAATATTTTTTGCCCGAGGCAGTCTTCCAAGACGCTGCGTCGTTAGATAATGGCAGTGAATGGGTGTTAAGGCTTTAATGTCCAATAAAGTTCATCCATCCATCATAAAAAGTGCTGCCCATTGCTCTGGGGGTTAATATAGTCCTTTTGAAACGAATCGATGCAATTGTGTAAGAAAAATGTCCATATTAAAAACTTTATAAACTGTAATCTCTAGCTAGTGCTAATGTTATACGTGCGTTAAGATGAGACGTTGATGTTCCAGCGGATGACGTAGGATGTAGGCGTAGCATAAGCTCCAGTGAAAATAGTCTCATGTTAACCAACTTTTGTTTACAGCAAAAGGAAAACCAGTCTCCTCCTGGCTTGTGGCATCCTCCGACATTTTTCTTTTACAAATCTTCGTTTTGTACTTCTAATTCCTGACCCAGTGTTTTGTTTTGCTCTCTCCACTGCACATCCACGTTTGTCACTTCCACATTCATCACCGAATTCGCCTACATCTTATGTCATCCGCTGGAACGCCCCTCTCTCATTAACACGCCTGCGACAGAAGATAGAACAGTACAAAATAGCCATGGTGTAGGATGAGCCAAACAGTCCCCAATGAGACAGTAATGCCATGCTCCCTTAGGAGTGCACACTTCAGTTCCCCCATAGTTCCTCAAAGAACGTTGCTATGCAGCAAAAAATCAATCTGCCGGGGCAGGTGTGCAGTTATATGGTGTTTCACATTATATTGTAGATTGCAGCATGAATTTTAGCACACTCTATTGATCAATTAGAATTCAGGACCGGTACTATCCCTTTTATAAGGAAATGAATAGTTTAACAAACAAAGAAATAAGGGACATAGCTAACTTAATTATAGAAATGTTTTCTATATTTCCCCCAGTTTTCAAGCTGTTTCTATGTGCCTATTAGAAACTACCCGAAAAAATGCTTCAGGGTGAACACCATTTTATATATGAAAATATAAACACGTTTTGTTTCTCTCTGTGTAGCGGGGGTGCTGTCCCTGAAGCTGATGGACAAAACCAATCACTGTCTGTCAACTGGACTCGATGGCACACTAAGAAAATGGTGTCTGATAAGTGGACAACAGATCTTCTGTATCACTGATGCAGTGTCTGTCACTGATGCAGTGTCAGTGTCTGTAATGCACAATGGCGCCGACGGTGATGGCTGCCTCCGTGGCGTGCTCTGCAGTTGTTTTTATGTTTTTGTTAGTTTGTCCTGTCTTTAGTTATATCCCTGCAATCAGTTTCACCAGAGACGAATTGCTGGACATTCGAAGTACACACCACCCGATATTTCACCGGTTTTCGACTATTCGGATGTTTTGCTGGACATTGTTGTCGGGGGAGCTGTGGCGCTGATCAAGCGCTTCAGGAAGCGCAGACGGGGGAAGAGAGCCGGCGCACTCGTGAAGCTCAGACAGCGCGGATTCAGGACGTCGTTGCCAAGCATCCATCTGGCGAACCTCCGCTCTCTACCCAACAAAACAGACGAACTCCTTCTGCTCTCCCGGACAAATAAGGATTTTTCAAACTCTGCTGCTCTGTGTTTCACGGAAACCTGGCTGAAAGACGCCATTCCGGACAGCGCGCTGAGTCTGCCGGGTTTTCAGCTGTTCAGAGCGGACCGCGACGCAGAATCAACGGGGAAATCACGCGGCGGCGGGACATGCTTTACATCAATGAGAGGTGGTGTACAAACATAACAGTGTTAAAGAAGATGTGCTGTCCAGATCTAGAAGCGCTTTTCATTAACTAAGCAGTACTATTGGCAGCGGGAGTTTCACTCGTTCATTCTCGAGAGTATTTACATTCCTCCGCAAGCACACATGAGCACCGCTTTACAGAAACTCGCTGATCTGATCACAGACACAGAACAACAACACCCGGACTCTGTTTTAATCATTCTCGGGGACTTTAATAAAGCCAATCTCTCCCGTGAACTGCCAAAATACAGACAGCACATCACATGTCCCACCAGAGACAGTAATATATTGGATCACTGTTACACCACAATAAAGAATGCATATCCCTCTGTCCCACGAGCAGCTTTGGGGCTCTCTGATCACTGCCTGGTTCATCTTATACCAACCTACAGGCAGAAACTGAAATCAGCTAAACCTGTATTAAGGTCTGTAAAAAGATGGACTAACGAAGCAGAGCAGGATTTACAAGCTTGTTTTGACCTCACTGATTGGAGCGTCTTTGAAGCTTTTTTGCTTTTTTTGGCCACCGCTCTGGACGAGCTCACAGAGACTGTAACATCTTTATATCAGTTTCTGTGAAGATATGTACATTCCTAACAGGACTCATCTAACCTACAACAACGACAAACCATGGCTCACTGCAAAACTCAGACAGCTTCGTCAGGCCAAAGAAGATGCTCACAGGAAGGGGGATAATGTCTTGTTTAAACAGGCCAAATACACAGATCAGAGGAGAAGATCAGAGGGCAAGAGGAATATTCAGAAAAAATAAGGATTAAATTATCTTCCAGTGACTCAGCATCAGTGTGGAAAAGTCTAAAAGAAATCACCAATTACAAGACACCATCCCCCAGCACTGTGGAGAATCAACCCCTGGCAGACGATCTGAACGAGTTCTAATGCAGGTTTGAAAAGACACCCCACACAACCGCTCTGAACACCTCTCCACACAACCATCAACACCTCCAGCAACCCCCCTCTCCCCCACACCAGCAATTCAGATCAGCGAAGAAGAGGTGCGCCAGGTCTTACGGAAGGCAGGAAAAGGAGAAAAAAGCAACAGGCCCAGATTGCTTTACACCAGTCTGTCTGAAATCCTGTGCTGACCAGCTGGCCCCAATCTTCACACAGATCTTCAACAGATCAATGGAGCTGTGCGAAGTCCCTTCATGCTTCAAACGCTCCACCATCTTCCCCATCCCAAAGAAATCCAAAATTAAAGGATTTAATGACTACAGGCCGGTGGCTCTAACGTCTGTCGTCATGAAATCATTTGAAAAACTGGTGCTGGCCCACCTAAAGGACATCACTGGACCCTTGCTGGAACCTCTTCAGTTTGCCTACAGAGCAAACCGGTCTGTGGACGATGCAGTAAACATGGGACTGTATTATGTTCTGCAACATCTAGACAGACCAGGGACTTATGTGAGGATCCTGTTGTGGACTTCAGCTCGGCCTTTAACAACATCATCCCAAACCTCCTCCTGCCCAAAAACTATCTCAGCTCTCCGTGCCCACATCCGTCTTTCAGTGGATCACCAGCTTCCTGACAGAAAGGCAGCAACTAGTGAGGCTGGGAAAACTCACATCCAACACCCGTACGATCAGCACTGGAGCTCCACAGGGTTGTGTTCTCTCTCCACTGCTCTTTTCCCTCTACACCAACAACTGCACATCTAAAGACCCCACTGTCAAGCTCCT
Source organism: Sinocyclocheilus anophthalmus (assembly GCA_018155175.1). NCBI lineage: Eukaryota > Metazoa > Chordata > Actinopteri > Cypriniformes > Cyprinidae > Sinocyclocheilus > Sinocyclocheilus anophthalmus. The sequence goes on from JADLZN010011582.1 coordinate 63,561, forward strand.
GAAGTATGCAGATAACACTACAGTCATCGGTCACATCAAGGATGGAGACGAGTCTGCTTACAAACAGGAGGTCGAGCAACTGGCTGTCTGATGCAGTCTCAACAACATGGAGCTCAACACGCTCAAAACAGTGGAGATGACAGTGGACTTCAGGAGAAACCCCTCTGCACTCCCCCCACTAACCATCATGAAAAAAAGGACAGCACTGTTTTTCTGACTGCAGTGGGGTCATTCAGGTTCCTGGGCAACACAATCTCTCAGGACCTGAAGTGGGACAATCACATTGACTATATTGTGAAAAAGCCCCAGCAGAGGTTGTACTTCCTTCGCCAGCTGAGGAAGTTCAACCTGCCACAGGAGCTGCTGAAACAGTTCTACTCCGCCATCATTGAGTCTGTCCTCTGCACTTCAATAACTGTCTGGATCAGCTCAGCTACCAAATCTGACCTCAGAAGAATTCAGAGGGTAGTCCGGACTGCTGAGCAATTCATTGTACAACCTTCCCTTCTCTCCAAGAACTGTACTCGTACAGAGTGAGCAAAAGGGCTGGCAGAATCACTCTGGACCCCTCACATCCAGCACACTCCCTCTTTGATCTGTTGCCATCTGGTCGACGCTACAGAGCTCTGAGCACCAGAACGACCAGACACAGGAACAGTGTCTTCCCTCAGGCAATCCATCTCATGAAAAAATAACTGTGGAACACACACTATTTAATCACTCATACACTTATTTATCTAACAAACACACTCAGTCTACATTTCAATTTGAACATAATATACCTGTACATACAACTGTCTATTGTTATATACCTGTACATACAATTGTCGATATGTATATTTTTATTCCTTATTTACTTTTTTTTTTTTTTTTTATTATCTGTGTTTTTTTTTTTCTGTCACTGTCATTCTGTTACACTGTGGAGCTTCTGTCATGAAAACAAATTCCTTGTATGTGTAAACATACCTGGCATTAAAACTCATTCTGATTCTGATTCTGATTATGATTCAATACAACCACACTCTACGTTACGTATCCGGTGCCATTGAACTTCCGTCTGCTAGAATCAGAGGTCACCCTTTCATTACATTGACTCTCACACTACACAGACTGTTACATATCACCCTGGACTGCATTTCCCATCATTCATTGCACTGATTGCAAACAGCACTGATTGCACACAGCTGTAACCAATCACACTCAGATTTAACACTCACTCTTATCCCTTCCCTCTGCCGAGTATTGTATAGCGTTTATCACTCTCATAGCGATAGCTACTCTACGGAGCCTGTCTAGTTTGTCCATAGCCTTATCTTAGTCTTGCCTTGTCTGTTCTCTCGGGTCCTGAACTTTGCCTGTTTTCCTGGATTTATCCCTCTAGTCTTGCCCCTGTGATTCTGTCTGCCGATCATTGACTTACGCTAGCCCTAGGTCTATTCTTGTGTTTTGCCCGCCATATACCTGTTTGCCATTGTTCGATGCTGCCTGTTACGACCACGTCTCTTAAATAAAAGCTTGCAGATGGATCCACACGTCTCACGTCTCGTCAGCCCCGTAACACCTACACACGTTCACATGATTGAAGAAAGGAAGATTATCATAACCAACCCAAGCAGCCTAGTATGAAAAATTACAATTTTACAATTTATTTTTTTTTATTAAATGAACGTTCATGTTCAAATGAATTTTTTTTTATATTAATTATTTTTTACTATTTTTACGTTACTCTTACTGTACCAAACCAGGGGCCAGTTGTGTAAACTTAGCCATTATGTTGAGGCTGTGTCTTAAAGGGGTAATCGGATGCACATTTTTCACAAGTTGATATGATTCTTTAGGGTCTTAATGAAAAGTCTATAACATGCTTTGGTTAAAATTTATCAGTGGTAGTGAAAAAAACACCATTTTACCTTACTATAATCAGCTCTTTTCACAGCAATCTGTTCTGTTGCATGTCGCTTTAAATGCTAATGAGCTCTGCTCGCCCCACCACTCTCTTCTGTGGGGTGATGAGCAGTACTGTTTACTTTAGCCGCATTTAACCGCAAAACTTGCTAACTAGCACATTATTAGGTAAGGCGATTTGCAAAGATTCATAAAAAAAAAAAACCCTAAAACTCACTTCTGTAGGTGAGGCTGGATCACGAATGATTCGCTCGAACATAGGCAGATCGGGGCATATTCCCTTCAAAAGCTAAAGTAATCCACTGCGTCTTCAGCGGGTATTATTTTTAGGGATTAAATAAATACCACTGGGTGGATTTTTATCATTATAGGGTGGATGTGTATGCACACTGCCAACACACATTTATGGTCAAACAATGTTTAAATTTGAATTTTGCATCTGATGACCCCTTTAAGAACTAATCTGACCAACTAGCAGTTAGCCAAGGAGTCTTATTTTTCAGATTCAAATTAGTCTAATCTATATTTTAAATCGACTTAAAGTTATGACCAGTCTTAACATTAATTCAATAAATAAATAACGTGTAAGACTATGCTACTGTCAGCATTTTATGCAACTGGCCCCAGTCATTATGTGTGTAATGATAATAAAAATTGAGAAATTTTAAAGAGTCTTCATGCAGATCTAGCCTTACAAATATATAACAACAACAAGAACGGAAAGACCAAAAAATGTAATTAACAAAAATGTATAATGACATAATTTTCTTTTTGTATTCGTTTAATTATAACTGTGTAACATGAGCTGACAGCAGGGGTTTGTTGTGTTCTTGGTGTTGTTGGAGATGCAGTAGCATGCATATGCAGTGAGGGGGCGCTCTGTTTTTATTACATATCCACTGGCATGCAACATTCAAAGACCCCCCTACCCTACCCTGCTGGACACAACAATATCACCTGCTCTCTGACACTCACCAAATACTCCAAGACACTCATTGCTTTTGGGGAAAGCCATCTCCATTCGGTATGTATCTTGTTTCAGTAAAGACCAAGCAAAATGTCACATTTCAGCTTTATTGGAAGGTTTTGTGTGTGTGCAGGTATGGAGCCATGGTATTGAGTCTGTGGTTGATCTTCCCTCTCCAGCTTTGTTCCTCAGAACATCTGAGGATGAAAAATTGCTGTTTGCAGGTGCTTTTATGCATGTCATTGTCTGGTTATCTTTACTCATTTATTAATTGTGCATCACTAAGGTCAATCAGTTATTTTATTAACTGACCATTACCATTCGATTGGTTGAGCCAGAATGTTGGGCTGCTTACAAAAACAATATTTAAACCAAGACCAAGTTTACACTTTTCAGAAAATCAAGATACGAATGGCTTACCTCAAAAATATCAGACATCATGTTTAATAACATTAATTAAATAGCACTTGCCATGAAAAGGGTGCAAAATAAGGCTTGCAATTCAAAAAAAAAAAGGGACATTTATTTAACAATGTGAAGTACTTCATCTTTAGATTTGTTGTTTGTCCACTGGATCAAACTAAATATTATATTATCTGTTTTATATTATATTAGTATATTTTTGAATAATTAAAATAAAATTCAATAAATATTATTATGAAATGACTGATTGGGTAACAGGTAGCAAAAAAAAGAATTGTATTTGTTTGTTGTTGTTGTTGTTAAACTCAGGAAAGCAGTATAACTCACTTTTTTCCACATTGAGATTTTTTAATTCTACAGGAGGAAGAAAATAATCGATAATGGAATTTTCATTTTTGAAATAATTGATATAACTGTCTTTTTTGTAATACTCTTTTTCTCTTTAGTCCTTTCATGTATTGGTAAAGCTTAAATATTATAATGGTTTTATTCTATATTATCATATATTTGAATAATTACATAAAATTCAATCAATATTATAATAAAATGACTGAATGGGTAACAGGGTTGCAGATTTAGCCTAATAGAAGCTATCACTCATCTATCTAGTTTGGGGGCCAAGTTCTTGGTATTTTTGGTGTCTAGTCGAGACAAGACCAAATTTTGGTATTTAGTTCCCCATAACTAAATGTTTGTTTAATAAAATTTCTTACACAAATTTAAAGTGAGAGGATTGAATAGCTAAGTTTTAATGATTGTAGAATCAGAGCCCACATTAGTGAAAAGACTAAATACTACTATTTTTGTTCATCTATTATAAGAATTATAATACGTAAACATGCTAGATTGTGATTATTTTCTGTTCAGTAAGATTTTATCTAGAACACAACTTAGGCCATGTCCACACGTACACAGGTATTTTTATAAATGGAGTTTTCCTTCTTCCGTTTTAAAAAAAATCTCTGGCCACATGAAAAGGCAAAAGCATGCTATGAAGCACTGTCAAGAGCATGCCAAGCCAACAGGTGGCGATATAATCTCAACCGTAAAGCCATGTTGGCCAATCAGAAGCCTGAAAAAGTTTAAGAGATAACAGTGCAGGCTCTGACGTCACAAGCCAAAATCTCCGGTTTCGCTGTCTACACGATAACACTGCAACCAAAGTTTTTGAAAATCTTCACCCTGGCAGGAGTTTTCAAAAATGTTCCGTTTCAGTGACCTGGTGCTGCATTTGTGTAAGGCCCTGTCCACACGAACGCGGGTATTTTCAAAACTGCAGTTTTTTCTATGCGGTTTGGCATTCATCCACACGCAAACGCAGCACCAGGTTTATAAAAATACCTGTGTACATGTGGACATGGCTTTAAACTCCTTATGAACAGTGCCACTAAACCTATTTGCTTGAAATCCATTTTTTTAAACCACTTTTTTCATTCTGAAGGATGTGACAGAACATTGTGCGTGTTCCTTGTGACGCTGACTTCAATGCAGAAGGTTCTGGATCTTCACCATGACGCATCAGTCTTATGTGCCGTTTCAAGCAGTGAAGGCAGCGAAATCATCACAAGTGCCCAGGATCGGATTATACGGGTCAGTTTAATCCCTTTCTTCCCATACATTTTCATCTCACTGCTATTGTCTCAACCGAAAGTTGATCTTGTTGCGCTCTTTAAGGTGTGGAGCATAACCACAGGAGCCCTCATGGACTGGATCGGTGTGATGGATTCTGCTGTGGCCTCTTTGGCTGTCCATCAGCGCACTATTATCTCTGCTTCCGTTATTGCGAACCAGCTCAAAGTACGGCAGCTGGATTACAACACCAAGCACAGGAGCAAAACTTTCATCCCAGCATTCTGCCCCCTAGTGGCCCTGTCGAAAGACGGTGACACTGTATTCTATGTGAAAGAAGGAGATGAAACAGAGATTTTCACCTGGAGATGCTCGGAAGGTGAAACATGTAATAACAGGATATTGATTTTCATTTTTGTATTGATGTGCGAGACATATTTAAAGTAATTCAAAACAAATCTGCAAAAGTTCTCAAGCCAAAAGTGTTTGTGTGTTTCACAGGTCTACGGTCCGACAGTATGGACGTGTCCTCAGAAGTGTGCTGTATGGAATTAGTCCAGCAGAAACGCTTACTCTTCTGTGGATTGAGGACTGGTACCATCCTTATTTACCCACTAGACTTGGCCCCAGAAACCCTGTGCCTGCCACCTCCAGAAAACCTGCCGACAGTACGCAGCATGGCCATCAGCCAGAATGGCCATGGCGTATGAGGATGCGGTTTGTATCTTGAGATTACATCAAGAGACAGTTTCCCGTGTGGATGGCCCATTTGAGAGGTACTCCCTTTGCTTGCTGCACTCCCCAATCTCCACCATGTCTCTGCTGTACGACTCCAGGCTGCTCTATGGGACCTTTGGTGGCAAAGTGGTGATCTACTACTTTAAGAGCGCCACGGCAGCCGAGCTGGATCATCACGGTGCAGCCATAACCTGCATCACCATGAACAACTGGGATGCGCAAGCGCTGATTGGCTCTCAAGACTGTGTTCAGAAGTTGTGGAATCTGAGTCCCGTCTTGCTGAATCACACCATGGAGTACAAGGTGAGGGGTTGCAGGTTGCCATAATTTATTGAGTATTTTAAATTAAACTAAAAGAGTTTGTTGTTGTTGAGCCAGTTTTTAAGATAACAATATTTGAGCATAAAAATACCATCATCCCGAATGGTATGTAAAATAGTTTATTAAATGTATTTTTGATCTACAAGTTGTCTGCAGAGTTGGAGGTAAAGCATTACAAGTAACACCAGTTACGTAATCAGATTACTTTTTACCAGTAAAGTAACACATTACTTTTTAATTTAGAAGGAAATATCTGAGTAACTTTTTCAAATAAGTAACGCCAGTTACTTTGTTTACCGTCTTTACTGACAGCTCTTGTGTTGCCATGTTGAGAGAAATCGGTAGTATGTGCTGAGGCGTTGTGTTCACTGTGTAAACATGATGTTACTGTAGTTCTAGACTAAATATAAACATGTATTTACTCATCTCACCTGCACAAAAACAGATTCAGTATTCCACAAAATGAATAAAAACAGTGAAATGCAAACTCAGAATATTATACAAACCTGCAATAATTAAATATGTTAAATAAGACAAATATCATTTTTTATGTATATAATTAAATTTTATTAACCAGTGTCTTTGGTGCTGACCTTCAATGATCCAATTCAACCATACTAAGCAAAAATTACACATTTGTGTTACATATTTGTTATTGCTGAATAGTGTTGAACTTTCTTTTCCTGCGTCATATACTTCTTGCAATTAGTTTGAGCTGCGCCCTCTACTGTACAGACATTAATTTACATTTCCTTCAGCCTGAGGTGTATTCATTTAATTTTTGTTGTGAAAGGGCTTTTGCATTTGTAAAATAACTTTTTATATTAAAAACAAACAAGCCAGCCATGCTCAGATTTAAAAGTAACTCAAAAGTAGGGCTGTGCGATATGACGGTATATACTGGATGGACGAAATAAAAATATGTCCTTTCATATTATTCCTTATCGCTTAATTCATGATGTCGCAAAATACATTGTTTACGGCAATACTTTTTCATCATTTGGATGACTGCAATCTTACACGCCACCACGGGGCATGAAGGGGAGACCGAACCAGGTGGCTCCAAGCAGGAGAACGACCAGCCAGGACAAAACGAGGAGCTCGTTCCTAAACGAGGGACCACATCTTTAGTAGGGGTGGGAATCACCAGAGACCTCACGATATGATATTATCACGATGCGTGTGTCACGATACAATATTATTGCGATTTTAAATATTGCGATATATTGCAATTTATTACCTTTTTCCAACTTCAAATTATGTCCCCAAAGGAAAACTTTGACAACATCTGTTTTAACTAAAAAGAAACATTTCTCAGTTTGTTTATCTCAGTTCAGTTTTATTGTTGCAGTGCAAAATGGGATTGTCAAGCAGACAAACTGACCAACACTTTCATGAAAACCTGTCATAAATGTTGTATGCACCTGGCTAACTCAACTATTTGTATTACAGTCTAATCTAGTCCACCTTAATTAAATGTAAACAGGTATGCACTGCTGTGCTACTACAGGTATTTCGAACAGTGCAACTTGAAATTGTACTAAAAAGTTGTGCAGACCCTTCAGCAATTGGGGCATTTGAAAGTAAATTACTGTTAAATTTAAATTAAATAAAACATGTAGTCTTACATCTAGGGACGAACCAAAATGAAAGTTCTGGGCCGAAACGGAAACCGAAAATTCTGGATGCACTTGGCCGAAAACCGAAACCGAAAATGCTTTTGTAATGATTATTTATTATTTTATTAAATAATATAAAGTAATTTGGTAAGACTTTTTAAATTTATAATTTTAACTAATTAACTAATCTTAGTTAATGTTAATTTCAACATTTACTAATGCATTATTAAAATCAACAGTTGTGCTTGTTAACAGTTAATGCACTCTATGAACTAACATTACAACTGTGGCATAACTGTCATTCTCTTAACTAACCTTAAGAAGATTATACATCCTACATAAATGTCTTGTTCATTGTTCGTCATGATCGTTTAATACATTAACTAACATTAATTAATGGAACCTTATTGAAAAGTGTTACTTTAATATTAAATATCAATATATTATTTTTATTCACTTCTATGTAACAGAATCAGATATACTGTAAGTTGTTGTTGTTTTTTTTGACTAATTATCCAAATAATGTATAGTCCTACAAAGCTATTATTATCAGAGCATATGAGCATAGCAGAGCATAGCATCACTGAAGGTAGCATTATTTTAGCAGTGTTGCCCAGTACAGCTGAACTAGCCTACACCATGCAAACCGGAACAAGTAGGCCTATACTGCATAGAAATTTCCTGTCAGCTCGTTATTTGAGCGAACTTTGCTTTTCTGGTGAGCATGAGCGGTACACGAGTGGAACGTACATTCATAGATCGGAATATTGAGTGGAGTGTCAAACCGCATAGTGACGAGGAGAGTGAACACTGCCAGGCGGGGCGCAATGCGGCACGCCATATATTATTATTATTATTATTATATGTAGCCTATATTTTCGGTGCATCCCTACTTACATCCCCTCATTGTTTACAAATCCGAACTAAGTCTATACATCCGATTTAAACGCGGATGGGGCTTTCCTGATAACTTTCCATGATGCCGCCCTCTTTATTTTACTAACTTACTGCATACTGAAGGTGACCCAGCTGACCTCACCATCTACTGGATTGTAAAGAAATTGATTTTATTATTCTACCATATAGTATAATAAAAGATCGATACTTGGCGTCCGTGCATGGATACAGTATTGCCGCGGAAAATTTCGCGATACTATGCTGTATCAGTTTTTTCCCCGACCCCTAATGTGTAGCATGGACATGCGTTTTTAAGCACTGCAGTTTTAAAACAACCGATTTTAAGCCATTGAAACAAACAACTATATGCGTGTGCTGTCTCTGTTTCTGTGTGAGAGGAGTGTGCATTTTTTTCCGCTTTATTGGCTTTGAACGTGTAACGAATCAGCTCATGACAGGAAATATGAATAATTAACCATACTAGTTATAATTAACTATTCATATTTTAGATCCGCTTTAGATATTTAGCTGACCTCTCAGGGTCAACGGTCTGTTAATGCTATGAATGTTAATTTCCTGGTTAAGGAAATAACTTCTTACTGTACAATTCTACAAAGCTTGTAGCGTAAATCTGCATGATTAGTGACTCCGGTTATGAGCAAACAATGAACACGTCAAGTGTGATACAAGTAAGGTTTTATTAACTACATAAACACATAAACTGGTCTAACATCCTACATACACACATAAACTGGTATAACATACACATACACACACACATGCATACAGTTGGTATTGGAAAGGGTTAAAGTTTAACTCAGTATAGAAAGAGGCATAAAGAATGAATTTTTATGGAACACTTTGCATATTCAGCATATCTATACCTGAGGGATACGTCAGATTCTTAGTTCAAACACACCTTTGTAAAAAGGTGTAACTGATACTTAATGCATCAATTAATAAGACTAAGTTTGATACTTGCGAGTCTCGTATGTCTGAAATAGATTCCTGATGCAATCTTCAGGCCCCAAGATCTTGCTGAAGTTGGTAGATGAGAAAGAACCAGTTTGAGTCAGAATCACTTGATGAATGAAAAGGACTAGGCCGGAGCCTGGCACGAGTTTTGGTATCCTGGAGCGTTTCTCACATCGTCATCTTAGCATCTGACCGAACCACCGACTGGGGCGGTCACATGGTGTGGTGCCTTTAAGGTCGGAGAAGATCCCCGCCTCTCAAGATGGGCTTGTCCAATGAGAGAGATGGAAATTCCGAGCGGGAGGTGGCAATTGCTGGAGGGTTTATGACTCTTTGTCTCTAAGCACGGTAATTTGCAAATGGACTTGAATTGAAATTACTAAAAGTTCTCAGGACCCTAATATATATTGCCTATGTACAAATATATAATAACCCTCTTGTTTAGATCATCAGAAGCGAATTCATAGATACTAAACATGGTATATGTAAGGTTATATGAATGAGTGTTTTATCGTAAGCATGAATAAAATAGTCTATAATACAACAGATAATATACAAGACAGTAATGGTATACACAATGACCTGAAGGATATGTGTGTTCAATCAAAGAAAGGTTTTCCTATGAATTAATTAGTAGAAAAGTCAATTTCTACTGTGCATTTGTGCCTCTTGCTTCTGGAGAATGCAGCTGAGAGTCTGCTCACATTCCACAAGGTTGTAAATGTATCGGGTTACCATGATCCTGAGGTGTATTCTTTATTTTGTTGTGAAAGGGCTGTTGCATTGTAAATAATAACTTTTTATATTAAAAACAAACAAGCCAGCCATGCTCTGATTTAAAAGTAACTCAAAAGTAGGGCTGTGCGATATGACGATATATATTGGATGGACGAAATAAAAATATGTCCTTTCATATTATTCCTTATCGCTTAATTCGTGATGTCGCAAAATACATTGTTTACGGCAATACTTTTTCATCATTTGGATGACTGCAATCTTACACGCCACCACGGGGCATGAAGGGGAGACTGAACCAGGTGACTCCAAGCAGGAGAACGACCAGCCAGGACAAAACGAAGTGCTCGTTCGTAAACGAGGGAGCACATCTGTAGTAGGGGTGGGAATCACAAGAGACCTCACGATATGATATTATCACGATGCGTGTGTCACGATACAATATTATTGCAATATTCTGCGACATATTGCAATTTATTACCTTTTTCAAACTTCAAATTATGTCCCCAAAGGAAAACTTTGACAACATCTGTTTTAACTAAAAAGAAACATTTCTCAGTTTGTTTATCTCAGTTCAGTTTTATTGTTGCAGTGCAAAATGGGATTGTCAAGCAGACAAACTGACCAACACTTTCATGAAAACCTGTCATAAATGTTGTATGCACCTGGCAAACTCAACTTTTTGTATTGCAGTCTAATCTAGTCCACCTTAATTAAATGTAAACAGGTATGCACTGCTGTGCTACTACAGGTATTTCGAACAGTGCAACTTGAAATTGTACTAAAAAGTTGTGCAGACCCTTCAGCAATTGGGGCATTTGAAAGTAAATTACTGTTAAATTTAAATTCAATTAAACATGTAATGTTACATCTAGGGATGCACCGAAATGAAATTTCTGGGCCGAAACCGAAAATTCTGGATGTACTTGGCCGAAAACCGAAACCGAAAATGCTTTTGTAATGATTTTTTATTATTTTATTAAATGATATAAAGTAATTTGGTAAGACTTTTTAAATTTAACTCAATTTAACAAATTAACTCATCTTAGTTAATGTTAATTTCAACATTTACTAATGCATTATTAAAATCAACAGTTGTGCTTGTTAACAGTTAATGCACTCTGAATTAACATGAACTAACTGTGCATAACTGTATTCTCATTAACTAACATTAAGAAAGATTAATAAATACTTAAATAAATGTATTGTTCATTGTTCGTTCATGATAGTTAATACATTAACTAACAATAACTAATGGAACCTTATTGTAAAGTTATACCTTAATATTAAATATCAATATATAATTTTTGTTCACTTCTATGTAACAGAATCAGATATACTGTAAGTTGTTGTTGTTTTTTTTGACTAATTATCCAAATAATGTTTAGTCCTACAAAGCTATTATTATCAGAGCATATGAGCATAGCAGAGCATAGCATCACTGAAGGTAGCATTATTTTACCAGCATTGCCCAGTACAGCTGAACTAGCCTACACCATGCAAACCGGAACAAGTAGGCCTATACTGCATAGAAATTTCCTGTCAGGGCGTTATTTGAGGCTTTGCTTTTCCACTGAGCATGAGCAGTACACGAGCGGAATGCACATTCATAGATCGGAATATTGAGAGTGAAACATGCATGCTGAACACTGCGGGGCGGGGCACGACGCGGTGCGCCATATTTATTATTATTATTATTATATGTAGCCTATGTTTTCGGTGCATCCCTACTTACATCCCCTCATTGTTTACAAATCCGAACTAAGTCTATACATCCGATTTAAACGCGGATGGGGCTTTCCTGATAACTTTCCATGATGCCGCCCTCTTTATTTTACTAACTTACTGCATGCTGAAGGTGACCCAGCTGACCTAACCAGAAACTATCTAGTGGATTGTAAAGAAATTGATTTTATTATTCTACCAAATAGTATAATAAAAGATCGATACTTGGCGTCCGTGCATGGATACAGTATTGCCGCGGAAAATTTCGCGATACTATGCTGTATCAGTTTTTTCCCCGACCCCTAATGTGTAGCATGGACATGCGTTTTTAAGCACTGCAGTTTTAAAACAACCGATTTTAAGCCATTGAAACAAACAACTATATGCGTGTGCTGTCTCTGTTTCTGTGTGAGAGGAGTGTGCATTTTTTTCCGCTTTATTGGCTTTGAACGTGTAACGAATCAGCTCATGACAGGAAATATGAATAATTAACCATAACTAGTTATAATTAACTATTCATATTTTAGATCCGCTGTAGATATTTAGCTGACCTCTCAGGGTCAACTGTCTTGTCAATTCTAAGAACGTTAATTTCCTGGTTAAGGGAAATAACTTTCTTACTGTACATTTCTATAAGTTTGTAACGTAAATCTGCATGATTATTGACTCCGGTTATGAGCAAGCAATGAACACGTGAAGTGTGATACAAGTAAAGTTTTATTAACTACATAAACACATAAACTGGTCTAGCATCCTACATACACACATAAACTGGTCTAACTTACACATACACACACACACACATACTGTTTGTATAGGAAAGTTTTAAAATTTTTTGTTAACTCAGTACAGAAAGAGGCATAAATAATGAATTTTATGGAACACTTTGCATATTCAGCAGATCTAAACCTGAGGGATACGTCAGATTCTTAGTTCAAACACACCTTTGTAAAAAAAAAGTGTAACTGATACTTAATGCATCAATTAATAAGACTAAGTTTGATACTTGCGAGTCTCGTATGTCTGAAAGAGATTCCTGATGCAATCTTAAGGTTTCCAGTTGTTCTTTGCTGAATTTGGGTCGATGAAACCAGTTTTGAGTCAGAGAATCTTGATTGAAGTGGAAAGGACAAGGCCGAAGCCTTGCACAATGCTTTGGTATCCTGAAGCGTTTTTTTTTCACATCTTCATCTGCATCTGACCGAACCACTGACTGGGCGGGTCACATGAAGTGTGGCCTTTAAGGTCGGAGAAGATCCCCGCCTTTCAAGATGGGCTTGTCCAATGAGAGAGATGGAAATTCTGAGCGGGAGGTGGCAATTGCTGGAGGGTTTATGACTCTTTGTCTCTAAGCATGGTAATTTGCAAATGGACTTGAATCGAAATTATTATCGATTCTCAGGGCCCTAATATATATTTCCTATGTACCAATATATAATATACACTCTTGTTTAGACAATCATCATAAGGCGAATTCATAGATACTAAACAAACTATATGTAAGGTTATATGAATGAGTAGTTTATCGTAAGCATGAATAAAAATACTCTATAATACAACAGATTAATACAAAACAGCAATAATATACACAATGGCCTGAAGAATATGTGTGTTCATTCAAAGAAAGGTTTTCCTATGAATTAATTAGTAGAAAAGTCCATTTCTACTGTGCATTTGTGCCTCTTGCTTCTGGAGAATGCAGCTGAGAGTCTGCTCACATTCCACAAGGTTGTAAATGTATCGGGTTTCCATGAAACCAGGGTCTTGTTCTGGCGTTCTGGGGTGTTACAAAGTATTTGTGAATCTAGCTAACAAAATATATATTGTGTGTTTGAGTGGTCCAGACGCTACAAATTCCCCCCTTTCGAACGTTGTTGTCCATAGAATAGACAACGAGCGATGTCAAGGTGCAGAACAATCGAACACACACCTGCCACTCACGGCTGGGAGACAGTGGTGGCTTTTTGGCTGTTGGTGCCGTGGTGGATGCTGTCAGGTGGTGTGCTGTGGTGATGTAGGCTGTAGCAGCAGGTGTCGAGGCTGTGTCACCTGTCATCCTGAAGTGAGTTAGTCCGGGTAGGATGTTTTTGTTGATGTTGTTAGCCAGTAGGCTATCTGTGGTGCCCGTGATGTGGGACAGCCGGGTTAGCCTCTCACTGGTGAGAGTGCAGGTGGTTCCATTGTTTGCTGGGAACTGTTATGGAGATTCTATAGTGTGTAGAGAATTTCCGACTGACCTAGTGATGATGGCAGGAAAGCGGCAGGTGGTTGTGAGCTCTCTGCTTTGCTCAACGTCACTAGAAATCCGATGTTTGCGGTGTCGCTTGGCTCTTGTGGCGGCACCGACTTGAGCTTGCCTGATTGTGTTGGTAGAGCTTTCGCTGTTGGGCATGTGGGCCCGTTTCTCAATCCAACGTTGTCTGGCTGCTTCTGGGGGTGTCGACCAGTTTCAAGGGATGCTCCTCCCTTGGAGGGTCTGATGCTGTGTTGCATCAGGCAAGGAGTCAGGGGGTTGTCCTTCTCAGTACTCCTTAGTTGAGTTTGTTCAAGGAGCTCTTTTGCGAGTGTCAGCAGCTCCTGTAACCCAGAAGTAGGCGTGTCCAGCTGTCCTTGTGTAGCCTCCGTTCAGCACCTGTGTGAAGGGTGTGGAGGAGGATGTTTTGGTGGACTGCTGTTGGACATACCGTGGTGTTTGCAGGATGAGGACGCCTTTTCCCATTGGTTGGTCTGGAACCTGGGTCTGTTTCCATGGTGATGGCTCTGTCCTCTTCTTTCTAGGGGCTTTCTGTAGAAGGGTTTTTGCATTTTGGCAATGCTGGGTGCCTTCTGGTGCCCGCTTTGGATTTTGAGTTGTGAAGTTCAGACTCAGTGGGGTTTGACAAACACCTTTAGTGGAGGCCTTGTGCTTGTTAAAGGCCTTCTGTGTCAGGTTACGCAGCTGTTGATTAGGCATTGTGCGGCAGGCCCTAATGCCTAGATGCCTTCTTGCAGCTGGTGTCCTCCGCCATCCCAGGGTAATTGTGAGCTTTGGAGTAAGTTTGTCAAAGTTTGTGGTAGTAAGCATGGGGAGTTTCATGCCGGCCCTGCTTGGTGTCTGGGGCAGCTATCAGTCCGTGTTCAGACTCTGGGTCTGCGAGTATTTAGGTTGCCAGATGTGTTGTCTCTGGCCAGCTCGTTGGGGTCTGTGGGGTCACACGGTGTGTGTGTCTGCAGTGATCCTCTGGAAAGGTCCCTGCCCCACCCCCTTGTGGCTGCTGGTTGGTGACGTGTGAACAGTGGCTCTCGCCCCCCCCTCGCAGGTTCAGACTCTTGGCTGAGGGGGTGGGCCTGCTGGCCAGGGGAAGTTCTGTTTCGTGTTTTCCCTATCTGTTCACCTTGTGGTCTGCAAGCATATTTCAGTTCATTTGTGACACTGAATTCACCTCGTTGCGTTGTTTCGGTTTGCCTGAAATTTTTTTTTTTTTGTTGCAGCTGCAGAGGTTTTCAGGGAGCTGACTTGTGAAGGTGGGGGGGGGGGGGGGGGGGGGGGGGGGGGGGGGGGGGGGGGGGGGGGTGTAAGCAAGGCTTTGGCTCCCTTTGCCCCCTTTCGTAGCTGTGCACAGGCGTGGAGGGCTTGCACTGCTGGCGACGTGATGTTCAGCCGGCTGTCTTTTGCTTAAATCTATGCGCAGTCGGTAGGACTGTTTAGATTTTTTTTCTGAACCATGTCAAGCTCCTCTTTAATTGCTGAGTCAGGGTTTGGACCTCAGCTCTGGCTGCATGCCGATGGCCTCCTAAGGTTTTAGATCTGGTGTCTCTCTCATTTAGTTCCACATATGTTGTTTTTAAGAGTGACTTTGTGTGAAACAGTTCTCTTTCCAAGTCCTGTCCGATGGCTTTTTCCAGCGGCGCTTGGTGTCTAGCAGCTGTTAGCGCCTCTGTGAAGACTGTTGATTTCCTTCTTATCGCACCAGTCTGTGAGGTTCTTTGCATCCGTTCTGTGCTTTCTCTCGTTGAGCAGGTGTCAGTTCTCTGCAGAATTCTGTGACTTGCAGTTTCAGCTCATATACCTCCTGTCTGAGGCCCTTGAGGGTGTGGGCCGAGGAGAGGATGATGCTGTTCAGGTCCTGGTGTGTCAGGCAGGTGTCGGGTTGTTCACTTGTGTCGCAGTCTCGCTTTTCCTTTCTTTGCCATGGCAGGTCGTTGGCTGCTTTGAGCTGAAGGATGTACATTACAGTGCTCTACTGGGTTTCCAGGTGGTCCTGGTGAGCTGGCAGGACTGGATGTCTGTGTACTGTCGTGACATCCTGGCACACTGTGGATGTGAGTGAGTGAGTGTGTGTTGAGAGTGATGTCTGGTGGTTTGTGTGTTTTTATGTGTGTGTGATTGTGGTGTGTGTGTGTGTGTATTGATTGAGTTGTGTGGTGGAGCACAGAACGCATTTATCCTGTCACATGTAATCACAAACATCATTTCTAGTTTTTAAGTTATCAATACAAACGAAACGAGCTAAATTTCTACATTGACGAATGCATTATTAAAATCACAAGTGTACTGTTTAATATTATTTAAAGGACCTGAGCGACATGAATAAGAATAGTGTGCTTTTTGACTCATAATAATTATATATAATATATATATATATACATATATATAATTATTTATTATAATAATAATAACAATATTATAATACGAGAAATAAAAAATTTTACGGTAAAACAAATCATTCACGTATTTTAATAAAAAGACAAGCATCCCATTTCTGCTTTACTAACCCTTTACAATACGGTTCTCGTTAACTACATTAGTTGAAAGGAAAAAAACAAAAAACTACAAAAAACCCCCAATTAAATACTTGTAAATCATTTATTAATCTTAGTTATATCAATATTTACTAATGCATTATTGAAATCAAAAGTTGTATCTGTTAATATTATCTTATGGACCGGAGCTGACATGAAATAGCAATATTTTATAAACATTAACAAAGATGAATAAATACTACAACAAATGTGTTGCTCATTAGTTAAAGCATTAACTGATGTGAACTAATGGAACCTTACTGTAAAGTGTTACCAAATTATCTGACCTCTGATATTTAATTAACTATAAATTGAACTTTGTGCATCAGTAATTGTGAAATAATCAACGGATACAATTGAGCCAAAACTTTATTTGATCAATTCAATGGAAAAAAAAGTCTAAATCATAAAAACAGCTGAACATTGGTAATACAATCGGGGAATCTTATTTGTATCCGGGGGGGGGGGGGGGGGGGGGGGGGGGGGGGGGGGGTGGGAAAAGATCGGGGTTCTTTAGTTCACGTGTTAAAAAAGACAACAAAATTAAAGGATAAAAAAGTCAAATATCTTCCCGTTTTAGAGGACAGTATGAAAGAGCATCATTCATATGAAACTTCAGATCTAAAAACAGGAAAAAATAGTTTTGCATATAAAATAAGGTACTATGTGAAAAGAGAGGAAAGGCCTTTACATTCATGTACGTATGGTGATTATTACACATCATATCAACAATCAGAGCATTTCACAACAATAATAATAATAATAATAATAATAACCTGCCAACAGATTCTCATATCTGTACAAAGATCATATTTGTGGTTGTGCTGATTAAATCACAACTATTGCATGGTATTTACACTGATGTGTAGAAATGTTGCTTTAAATTACCTTCAAAACACGTACAAATGAACGAGTTGTGTGTGTGTGTGTGAGTATATGTGTGTGTGTGTTCTAGTGAGAGTGTGTGTGTTGGTGTGTGAGTGAGTGTTAGTGGTGTGTGTGTGTGAGTGAGGTTGCGTGGGGTGTGTGTCTTTGAGAGTGTGTTATAGTGTGTGTGTGTGTGTGTGAGTTGTGTGTCTGTGTGTGTGTGTCTGTGAAAGTGGGGGGGGGGGGGGGTGTGTGTGTGGGTTGTGTGAGAGAGAGTGTGTGAGTGTGTGTGTGTGTGTGTGTGTGTGTGAGTGTGTGAGGAGTGTGTGTGAGTGGGTGTGTGTGTGTGTGTGTGATGTGTGTGAGTGTGTGTGTCTGTGGTGTGGTGTCTGTGAGATGTGTGGTGTGTGTGTGATGTGTGTGGTGAGAGAGAGTGTGTGGCTAAAGGATTGAAAAAAAAAAACGTATTAAAAAAGCTCGTAATGCAGCAATTTCTTGGTTTTCTCAGAGAGTGTTTCTGAGCAAAATAAGACGGCGTGAACTGTCCTTGAGAAGATCAACTATAGGGCTATCTGGCAATGTTTTACAAATCCCTCTCTGCTGATTTGTTGCAGACGTACATCACATGAAGAGTCAGCAAAAAAATGACAGAAACGGGTCAGGAGGCGCTCATTCCACTACCGCGGGTTTGGCATGCTGTAATGATGCCAGAGAGCAGAGGAGAAGGAATGGTAGATCATCTCTAGGCAGGTAATCATTAACATCTATGAGCAATACAGCTGTCCATGCCTCAACATTGCTCTCTTTAGCTTCCATATAAAAGAAACCTGCTTTACCAAACTCTGGCTTACAATAAATAGGGTTTAAAAGTTTGGCATGAAACAAAGTAATCGTCGTCATGGCAAAAATGAATTTGGTGCAATAGAACTAGGTTATAAACATGAACAAGATTAGAACCCTCAAGTCAAAAATCCAGGTGTAGGAACAGATTACATAATCATCATCATCATCAGACTGTGCTATTCATGGAATATTTTGGTATGCAGATCTGAGCATATACAATATATACAATGTAACATTTAACTCTCTGTTCTGCACCACAGAGATGTAACAGTTTCTCCCAAACGATTCTTGCCACAGAATAATCCACTGTGTTATTACTCCATATTAAAGACTAGAAACTCTGTTTTTATAACCTGTTCATTCAGATACACTGAATGCACGTATGCAGGAAAACGGAATTCCTGATCCCATCTTATCATATATTTATAAACACAAAGCTGTTCCCTTGATCAAACAATAAAATAGCACCTCTGTTTCTGTATATGACACTTAATGTCAGACTTTTTTTTTAGATAGTTTTGCTTAAAAATGCACAATTGTTCTTGCTAAAATGAACTACAGTGTATTTCATCTGTATCTTCTTTGAATAATGTAGTTTTTGTGAGATTTCAGAGAAATATATCCTTTAAAAAATACTTAACAATTAGATTTTGTGGACTAATAGAAACTCAAATATTAAAAATCTAATTTCATGCATTAACTTCCAATTACTGTTGGACGTGGAGCACACAGAAACAATAACATATATTCTCCCAAATGTTAACATATAGCGTTTCGCCTTTGTATTTTGGTAGTGTTCATCATTTGGTTCATTGCAGAGTTTACTAACTTCACTACAATTACCTCAAGGAGTAAAAAAGACAATAAATATCGGTTTTAAACAAAAAAAAAGAAAGGTAAATAAAACATTTCCATTTCTAATACAAATTTTCTGCAGTATACTTTGGCAAAAAGCAATTGTGAAAAACAATGTGAAGATAAGCACAAGGTTGCAAAATATCAGTAAGGCAGGATATCAAGAACAATAATACTGAGAGAAGCAGGAAGATGAATGCGTGTGTAAGCGTGAGTGACGGGCAGGCTCAACTGAGGATCTGGGAATGACCAGTACAAGTCGTAAACATATGGAAGTGAACACACACAGCCCTGTCCCAAAGCCATGCGCTGCCATCAACAGTCCAAAAACCTCTGAGGAAGGAAACCGCAGGCAGGCTGGAGGCTGGTGGACTGGGAAAACACACAGACTGGTTCACCTTCACTTACTCGAGCGATTAAACTCAAGACTCAAGATTAAAGCAATATCAAACACAAAAAAGGTAAACCAGTTCTCAATGAGTCATCAGGCGCTCACACTGGCAAATAACTGGATTCAAAAGAGGAAATGAAAATGAAGCTCTTTCTAAAACACTGAATATCTACCTCTGGAAAAAGTGGTGAAACGTGAGAACTTATCCTAAGCTTTTCTTGACCTGGGGTTTACCACAATGCTCAGAAGTCCATTTAAAACTGCACATAACAAAGATCAAACACCAAAGCTCATCGACAATACCTAACCCACAAAACTGGGCTCAGAGGAATAAGTTATATTTACAAATGAATTCGTCTTTTAATCTTTTGCACTTTTCATTCACAAATACAACACGGTTGAAAACGTTTGATATCCTCATTAAAACTTTTACCTTTTTTTATTGATATATATTCTATATTTATCAAAAAACCCTCTAAATAAGGCAGGGATATCATTGAGTTTACAATGATAAAAACTAGCCCGATTCATACACACCCTCATGACCTAAAATCCTCATATTATCTGCAGCCACAACACCCTTGCATTCATAAAATCACTCATGCACACTCAAAAAACAGGATAAAATCTCTGTTATCCTGTAGGGAGAGCCCTGTCAATTCCTTTGATTGAAACGTTCCCATTACACACGTTTTCCTCCTCAGAATAGTTTTTCCCTACAGTTGGAGCAAAAGGGACAGTCTAAGGTGTGAATCTCACAAAACATGTCCAGGTCACATTTCTATGGAAGCCTGTTTCCACCACGGAGTAAAAATAAATAAATAATAAAAAGGTAATTGCAAATTTATTTCATCATTCAGAATCACAATTTTGAGTGTATATCTCACAATACAAAGAGAAAAAATAATTGTCATAATTGCATGATTTAAAAAATTGTTTTTTTAAATCATGCAATTATGCATGATTCAAATATTTTTTTGTGTTTGATATTCTGAACTAACGTCCTGCAATTTTTTTTCCCGTCTCACCATTTTGACTTTTTTTTTTTTTGCAATTGTGAGTTTATATCTCACAATTCTGCCTTTTTTCTCAGAATGGTTTCTCAGAACCTTGAGTTTATGTAAAATCAGAATGGCGAGAAAAAAGTCTGTATTGGAGATAAAAAGTCACCTTTGTTTATCCCATGGCAGAAACGAGGTTCCATACATTTCACCCCCAAAATAAAAAAAAAGAAATTAAAGGGTTAGTTCACCCAAAAATGAAAATTCTGTCATTAATTACTCACCCTCGTGTCATTTCAAACCCGTAAGACCTTCGTTCATCTTTTGAACACAAATGAAGATATTTTTGATGGAATCTGAGGGCTGTCTGATCCTGCATAGACAGCAACACAACTGAAATGTTCCCAAGTCCAGAGACGTAGCAAGGAGATCTGTAAAATAATCCATGCGACATCAGTGTTTCATCCGCAATTATATACGCTACGGCTGCGTCACGCCGAATCTGTTTCCTACGTTGTTGTGATTTGATCTGAACGAAAACAGTGTGTCCGTGTGACGCAGCTGACACAGAACACGCTGTTTACGTCCAGCGGATATTCTCCAAAATGGCACAGGGTGACGCGGAGGAGACGAATTTTTGAATAAAGTCGTTTTTTTTTCTTTTGTGCACAAAAAAGTATTCTCGTAGCTTCGTATAAATGTGGTTGAACCACTGATGACACATGGACTGTTTTACCGATGTCCTTGCTATGTTTCTGTGTCTGGGAACATTTCAGTTGCGTTGCGGTCTATGCAGGTTCAGACAGCTCTCAAATTCCATTAAAAATATCTTAATTTGTGTTCCGAAGATGACGGGTTTACCGGGTTTGAAATGACAGAGGTTAGTAATAATGACGCATTTTCATTTTTGGGTGAACTATCCCCTTTTAAGTTTTTATTTTTACATCGTGACATTTAATTAGGCAATTAAGATGTTTGGTACTTCTATTATTCTCAATAGTTCTTATCAGATTCTCATTACTGTAAATCAGCATAAATTAAAGACAGTACCACATATAATACCACATATAATTTAAATAATATATAATTTATTTCACCTTAGGGTAATGAGATTTGTACTAATAAACCATGTCACAGAGCAACAAAAATCGTAATGGTCATTAAAACAAGCTTCATTTATTTTACTTGCAATGCAAAATGAAGTTTCTTAATTGGTATTAAATTTGGGTTGACATGTTCTTGACAGGTTCCCTGACATTCACTCCTAGATTGTGTGCGAGCTACGATGAGCGTCCACTAGGTGGCAGACTAAATTTGTTGGTGTTTTCTGAGCTGAAGTCAACAGGAAGCACATATTTCTGTCGGTTGTGAGTGGTTAAAACCCCCTTAATAAATATTCCTGCTATGTTCCAGCAGTTCCTGATTACCACACATGTACACTATGTTTCTGAGATAAACACAGGCTTGCATAGCTGAACCACAGTTCATGTGGCCAATCCTGTCACAATCCACTACTAAATGCAATAGCCGATGTTTTACATGTAATCGAAATGTGAAATCCAGAATTTGATCCTCTTACCAAGCGGATTATTGCCATTAATATTGGCAGGATTCATAGTCCACTGACTTTTACTGATTTAAAACAAACAAAATCAGTCATTCCCTCCAGCTTCTGGTAATGTAAACTAGGGTATTTCGCTGTAGACTCTCTAGGTCACCTAAACTTTTCATGAAACCAGGCCAAACATTCACACACAGCCACCAAATGGTAGAACCGTCTCACTTCGCAAAACCATAGCCTCAGTCGAGAAACCACTTCACAACACTTTGAGATTTGGCAGAAACAGTCGATTTAACATAGAAACTTCTAGCGGCCGAAAGAGTTGATGCACTCAAGTCATCTTTAAAGGGGTCATATAATGCTGCATGCACTTTTACAAGTTGTTTGAACTGAAATGTGTGTTGGCAGTGTGTGTGTGTACACAACCACGCTATAATGATAAAAGTCCACCCAGTGTTTTTTTTTTTTTTTATCTACTAAAATCTTTACCCTTTCTCAAATCGAGCCGATCTCAGATGCCTGTCTTTGTGACTTCACACAGACAGGCTCCTCCCACGATAGTTTGATTGACAGTCGTGTTTCAGCACCGACTGGACCTGGTGTCTTAACCTTAGACCCGCCCTGAGTGAGCTCTCATCAGTCCGCCATTGTTTCACCGCCGTAGCAGTTGTAGACAAGAATGACTCCTAATCGATTGAGGTGTTCTGTTGTTGGATGTAATAATGAACATAGCAGTCATCATTTACTCCCGACATCTGAGCCGCTGAAGACGCAGTGGATTACATTTGTTTTGTTTCTGAAGGGAATGCGCCCCCGAACTACATAAATGCGTCTATGTTCGCGCGAATCATTCGTGATCTAGCTTCACCTACAGAAGAAGTGAGTATAAGGGTTTTTTTATTAATCTTTGCAATCGCCTTTCCTAATAATTTGCTAATTAGCAAGTTTCAGATGAATGCGGCTGAAGTAAACAGTCTCTGAGAGCAGCTTGGAAGAGAGGGGCGGGGTCAGAGCTCATTAACATTTAAAGGTAAATGCTACAAATCTGCATGCACTGAAAAGAGCTGTTTTTACAGGGTAAAAAAGGTGTTTTTTACACTACCATTGATAAATTTTAACCAAACTATGTTACAGAATTTTCATTAAGACCCCAAATAATCATATCAACTTGTGTAAAATTGGCATCCTATGACCCCTTTAAGTGTGCCGCACGTTTGTCAGATTGTTCCAAACACTGGTCACTCACACAAGATGAGCAATACACAGAGAAACTGTAGATATTTCATGCAATTTACAACTGACAATTAATACAGACGTGTGTAAGAGAGAAGGTATACGTGTGTGTGTGTGTGTGTTTTTTGTCTATTATATCCTGTCGGTGTGGTCACATTTGTACAGTTTGTGTGTGCAAAATGATATCATATTTTCAGCCAATCATGTGCTTTCTCCCGTAGGTACAGGCTCCTCCCCTTCTTCCTCGAGGGCCTCGGATATCGGACCGTTTGACTGCAGCTCCTCACCCCTGCCGGCTCTCGATAAGACCTCCATCCAACGTCGCTGCAGTTCCTCACAGTCGGCACTGAAGTAAACGGTCAAATGACTCTGGCTCATTTTGAAGGCGTTGCGGCGTTCTAGACGGTCACTTGATTCGGGTAAGGACACCTCAAAGCCGATGAGGGGAATACTGCGCTGGGCTTTGACATCCTGTGCGTATGGAGAGAGAAAGAGAGAAGAAAAGATCAATACTTCACTGGTCAACCATTAACTGACCACTCTGAACCGCATTAGTCATGGAATGAATACTAAGGCCTTGTTTACATCTGGTGTTAACATCTGTTTGATCACATGACTCCTGGTAGTAACATGCATGTCAAATGCATCTCCTGTAGAGGTTTGGGGTTGGGGTTGTAAGATTTTCATTGTTTTTGAAAGAAGTCTCTTCTGCTCACCAAGGCTGCATTTATTTGAGTAAAAATGGTAATATTGTGAAATATTATTACAGTTTACATTATATACTGTTTTCTATATGAATATATTTTAAAGGGGTCATATGATGCGATTTCAAGTTTTTCTTTCTCTTTGGAGTGTTACAAGCTGTTCGTGAATAGATAAGATCCCTAAATTGCAAAGACTAAAGTCTCAAACCCAAAGAGATTTTCTTTATAAAAGTTAAGACTGGTCCACGCCTACCTAAAATGCCTCGTTTTAACACGTCCCCACATGTCTACGTCACGATGTGGGAAGATTTGTATAACGCCGCCCAAATATTTACATTTCAGTTCTATATATTTTGTAAATATTTAGGCTTTTTGATAACTTTTCAATCATTCATGTAATTTCTTTGATTGATTGGCAGTCTTCTGCTACTGTCCAAGGTGCATCAGGAGAGCCTGAAGCACAATAAAGCAATAAGCCCCAAGAAGCTGTGATTTACGCTGAATTTATAATATTTGTAAAACCCCTTAGCTGTTATAAATTCACTGTAAACCACGGCTTCACTGGGTTTATTGCTTTTATAAAACGGTTATTCTATATATGTAGTAAGGTTTCACAGAATAAAACTGAGCAAATTAAGTGTAATGATATTAATAAAAACAGTATTCTTCCATCAAACAATGTAGTTCCTCAGAAACCATTGTGGTTGCAACAAAGTTGCAAAACGGTGTGTGTTTGTAGAGCAATTTACAACAGCTTCGAACGCGGCTCAACCAATCAGAATCAAGGACCGGAACTATCCGTTTCATAAAACAGATATTAACACCAGGTATAAATGGTATCACAGTGATGCAGTAGTTTAAATTTGTCAAAAATGCAGAACTATGAACTCGCATCCATATTTTGCAATAACACATTTACGTGCTATCATGTATAAACATGAGGATTAGTTGATGCAGCCCCATCTGATCGTCTTACCTGCGGAGCACCATAGATATACAGCACCAGTGGCTCATTGTCAGGGATGACAAACCAGGCCTTCTGCCACCCACGTCCACTTCCTTTCTCCATATGATGAAGGAAACTACACAACACGCTGTTCTCAGCTGCCACTGAGCTTGTTTTCTGCATGAGGAAAAAAAAAAAAAAAAAAAAAAAAAAAAACAAAAAAAAAAAAAACAAAAGAAAAAGAAAAAAAAAAAAAAAAAAAAAAAAACAAAAAAAAAAAAAAAAAAAACAAAAAAAAAAAAAAAAAAAAAACAAAAAAAAAAGGGGAAAAAAAAAAAGAAAAAAAAAGCAAAAAAAAAAAAAAAG
>JADLZN010011583.1:0-22015 GCA_018155175.1 Sinocyclocheilus anophthalmus
TATTTATATTGCATTTTATATCATTTTATTTTATATATATTTATATAATGTCCTCCAGTGAAATTATGCATTTATGTAATATTGTCCAATAAAAGCAATTGACCTGAACTAACTCAAACTTAAGTCCATTGGTTTTCTGATAAGAAAGTTTGCTTTCAGTTGTTGCTGCTCTATCAGACGTCAGTCTTTGAGTGTGTGGAGCACCTGTGACCGGAGATGAATGTGTGTGTTAATCCTCTCTGACCTGCAGCCGCTCGTTCCCGTCAGTCGTGTTTTCAGTGTCCCGTGTGACGAGGAGATCACAGAGGACAGATGAGAATATGTCTGAAGCGCAGGCTCGTATCAGTGATGTAAGCGCTGGCACAGAATGTAATGAGTCATATATCGCTGCCACAGGGCTTGATTTACTGAAAAGCAGAGCGACCGGTCCGGAGGAATCCCCTACAGCAGACTGCCTTCACTACACACTGCTGCTTCACTATAGTTTACGTTCTTGATTTGATTCGTCATTAGTTTTTACTCTAGCTGTAGCTGCAAGTTCAGTATATACAGTAGGGGGGAAAAAGGGGGGAAAAAAAACGTGGAAAAAAAAAAAAAAAATAAAAAAAAAAAAAAAAAAAAAAGAAAAAAAAAAAAAAAAAAAAAAAAAAAAAAAAAAAAAAAAAAAAGAAAAAAGAAAAAAAAAAAAAAAAAAAAGGGAAAAAACAAAAAAAAAGGGGGGGGAAAAAAAAAAAATGGGGGAAAGGGGCAAAAAAAAAAAAAAAAAGGGAAAAAAAAAAAAAAAAGAAAAAAAAAAAAATAAAGGAGAAAAAAAAAAAAAAAAAAAGGGGGGAAAAAAGTATTTTAGTCAGCCACCAATTGTGCAAGTTCTCCCACTTAAAAGATGAGAGAGGCCTGTAATTTTAAACATAGGTATACCTCAACTATGAGAGAAAAATGAGAAAAAAAATCCAGAAAAATCACATGGGAGGATTTTTTTTTTTTTTTTCAAGAATTTATTGTGCAAATTACTGTGAAAATAAGTATTTGGTCAATAAAAAAAATTTCATCTCAATACTTTGTTATAGACCCTTTGTTGGCAATGAAAGAGGTCAAACGTTTTCTGTAAGTCTACACAAGGTTTTCACACACTGTTGCTGGTATTTTGACCCTATTTTCCTCCATGCAGATCTCCTCTAGAGCAGTAATTTTTTTGGGGCTGTCGCTGGGCAACACGGGATTTTCAACTCCCTCCAAAGATTTCTATGGGGTTGAGATCTGGAGACTGGCTAGGCCACTCCAGGAACCTTGAAATGCTTCTTACGAAGCCAATACTTCATTGCCCGGGCGGTGTGTTTGGAATCATTGTCATGCTGAAAGACCCAGCCACGTTTATCTTCAATGCCCTTGCTGATGGAAGGAGGGGTTCACTCAAATTCTCACGGTACATGGGCCCATTCATTCTTTCGTTTACACGGATCAGTCGTCCTGGTCCCTGTGCAGAAAAACCAAAAACAGGCCCCAGAAGCATGATGTTTCCCCCACAGCTTCACAGTAGTATGTGTTCTTTGGAATGCAATTCAGCAAGTTCTTCTCCCTCAAACACGACAAGTGAGTTTGTACCAAAAAGAGTTCTATTTTGGTTTCATCTGACCATATGACATTTTCCCAATCCTCTTCTGGATCATCCAATTGCTCTCTAGCAAACTTCAGATGGGCTTGGACATGTACTGGCTTAAGCAGGGGGCCACGTCTGGCACTGCAGGATTTGAGTTCCTGGCGGTGCAGTGTGTTACTGATGGTAGCCTTTTTTACTTTGGTCCCAGCTCTCTGCAGGTCGTTCACTAGGTCCCCCCGTGTGTTTCTGGGATTTTTGCTCACAGTTCTTGTTATCATTTTGACCCCACGGGGTGAGATGTTGTGTGGAGCCTCAGATCGAGGGAGATTATCAGTGGTTTTGTATGTTTTCCATTTTCTAATAATTGCTCCCACTGTTGATTTCTTCACACCAAGATGCTTACCTATTGCAGATTCAGTCTTCCCAGCCTGGTGCAGGTCTGCAATTTTGTTTCTGGTGTCCTTTGACAACTCTTTGGTCTTGGCCATAGTGGAGTTTGGAGTGTGACTGTTTGAGGTGTGGACAGGTGTCTTTTATACTGACAACAAGTTCAAACAGATGCCATTAATAAAGGTAACCAGTGGAGGACAGAGGAGCCCCTTAAAGAAGAAGTTACAGGTCTGTGAGAGCCAGAAATCTTGCTTGTTGTAGGTGACCAAATACTTATTTTAAAGAGGAATTTACCAATTAATTCTTTAAAAATCTTACAATGTGATTTTCTGGATTTTTTTTTTTCTAATTTTGTCTCTCATGGTTGAGGTATACCTATGATGAAATTACAGGCCTCTCTCATCTTTTTAAATGGGAGAACTTGCAAAATTGGTGGCTGAGTAAATACTTTTTTGCCCCACTGTATGTGTGTATGTACAGTATGTATTCACACACACACACACATATTAGTATATTCAGTTTTATAGTAATATACAACAACAGTATGTTGTATTCACACACACACCACACATATATATCTATATATATAAGAGACTGGTAAAGATGACATGTCGGCACACTAACAATCGTTAAAAAAATATCAGTTATTATTATGGTATATATTTTATTGACATATTCACTTTATTGTTCAGATTTTTGACAATGGTTGGCTTTTAAGGGTTGTATTTAGCATCCATACTTTAGCTAAAAATAAGAACAGTTTATAGTATGTAGGGAAGAAAATTGTAATTTGTGTCATTATTATGTGGTTTTTTATTATTTATTAAAATTAGTAACTATATAATCATAATATATTCGCTATTCATTCTTTAGGCAAATAATGCAATTGTTTATATATAATATATATATATATATATAATGTATATAGATATATATATATATATCTATATATAATTATCTATATATAATCGTATAGATATATGAATTAACTGATGATTGATTGTAGGATTATAAAATATATATATATATAAATTTAGATTATACTCATAACTGTAGTGAAAAAAATGGAATATGTATATGGTGTTGTTAGTTATGCAGGGAAAAATGTAATAAAGCCTAAATTCGCTATTTATATTGGTATATAATATTGTAATTAATATTTAGTAAATAGTAATATAGTAGTATGAATATTAATTATTAAACATGTAGTATTTAAAATTTTATATAAAAATTATGTTTTACGTTAATTACTTATAATAATTCCAGTATATAACAGAAAAGCAATTATTCTTGTGTAATGTTGTCTTGTCTTGTTGATTCCTGTAATAGTGGCAGGAGATACTCAGAGAGAGAATATAAGCTGTATTTTCATTGATGAAACTGAATGAACACAGTGACTCCAGGACAAATGAATCCATCTAGACGCGCCTACTCGTGCTTTATTAGCTGTGTTTGCCAAGTCAAACATCACTGATCTCTCTAAACATCTCTCATACAAGGGTTAAAACAAACTGCTGTGTGTGTGTGTGTGTGTGTTGGTGTGTGTGTGGGCCAGTTACTTCAGTGATCAGACGCATGATTTTCACCTCTAAGCGCGTAGTAGAATTAAGAAACCACCTAGCAACCTTTTGGCAACACATTACAGTTCCCTCTGAACATCTTTGCAGACAGTATCCGAGGGGCAGAGACTACAAAAGTGTCCAGTGAGTCTTCATTAGTGGCCAGGAGTCAGACTGTGTCCTGAGGAAGCAGTGGGCTGCATTCCCCCGCTGACGGAGGAAGCTGCGTGTGTTTTGACTGGGAATCAGGTGAACCTCTGTGTGTCAGTGTTCAGCAGGAGCGGCGTCATCATGGCCTCGATCTCGGAGTGGTACGCGGGGAAGAACGTGCTGATCACCGGAGCCACGGGCTTCATGGGGAAGGTGCTGGTGGAGAAGCTGCTGCGCTCCTGTCCCGACGTCAACGCCCTCTACATCCTCGTCCGGCCCAAGGCGGGTCAGTCCATGTCCGAGCGTGTCCAGGACATGATGAAGTGTAAGGTGAGACTCACACTGTGACCTTTACTCACCATCCTTCTCTTTACAACTTGGAGAGAAAATTTAAAACACGTTTCTGATCAAAATTGCAATTGCTGTTTATTATTAGATTATTTAGTTTAATTTATTTATTATGGTATTTAAGTATCAATATGACTAAAAAAGCCGTATTTTCTCTATAAAATACATCTGTTATTATTATCATAATGGTTATGAGTATTATGACTGAATAATAATGTTAAACCAAATAAGATCTATTGTTTTGTTAAAAAAAAAAAGAGAAAAATATGTATATAGATGATATATATACAATAAAATCATTATATTATCATATTAATGATAATATTGTTGTTAATCGTAGTCAGAAATAATAATCTGTTCATTACAATTATTCAAAATACTGAATAAAAATATGCTTAAAATAAGAATAACAATAAATGAGTGATTATGATTATTATTGTTATATAATATATTGTCAATACTAATAGTAAAGGACAATGTTTATTGATCATTATTAATATTACTAAACAATACAAACAAAATAGTAATTAAGTTGTATTAAGAATTTAATCAATAACAATATAGTAATAATAGTAAGAGTAGAGGAAGTGTAATAATAATAATATAAGGAATAATAAATAAAAAAAGTTAAGTATAGTTACAAATGTTAAATCATAATTAAAATGAACGATAATGAAAATAATATTAAAAAATAACTAAATAAAAATGGTCTAAATAAGAAACATTACTAGTGATATGAAGAATATATATATATAATATTCTCAGGTGACTAAAATAATATAATAGTATAATAAGACTACAAATATATTAATATTATTATGTTTTAGCCATGGATGATATTAAATAATATTAAAATAATATAGCTATTATAAAATATAATCAAAATAATGTGTTTTCATTATGATTTTTTACGAATAACAAATATTAAACAAAAAGAAAAATTACTATGTCCTAAGAATAATAATAATAATATTTATTTGTAATAATAATAATAATGTAATAATAATTGTATTTTCCATTTCAGTTTTTTTAAAGCTTCCACTTTGTCAATGACAGTCGCTTCATAAGTGTTTCTTATTACAATTTTGGAAAGATACTTAAATGACCTTTATTTAATAAAATCTCAGCGATTGTGATTTGATAAGCCAAATCGTGATTTCAGGTTTCGTTTCTATTAATGGAGCAGCTCTTATTTATCATCAGAATCAGTGTGTTTGGCTCACTTTTAAGACATTTGTAACCTTTCTAGAACATTGTGCTTTTCTTTTCTCGCTTTTCAGGTTTTTCAGACATGTGTTTTTGTCATTGAATATGTCTCAGTCTTTATGATCAGATGACATCTGATCGCGTCCGAACTTCAGTTAACCGTGTGTTGATCCTTAAATAGTTCGTTATGTCAAAGCGTGCAGAACAGTGACCGCATCTGTGTCTGCTCGCTGGAGGTCATCAGGGTTTATCACTATTGTTTCCCTGAACTCGAATCCCTGAAACCTGCTGCAGATGTTCACCTCGGGTGACGATGGAAAACGCTTTTGATTGTTGCCATGGAAACCACCACAAAACGCATACATATGAGTTATGATCTGTATTCCATGCGCGTGATCGTGCTGTAGGGCGGCTCATGCTGCCTGGATGGAATAGCATTGCTTAATGTGAGGATGAGAGTACAATCCGCTAGTAAACGAGAAGAACTTACTCCCTTCGTTTAGTTGGAGAACTTTCCAGCAGAAACCATCCGGCGGACTCTACTAGCTACTAATAATTTATTATTAGCATTCTAGATATTATTAAAATACATAAATAAAAATTAACTATATTAAATATATGATCATTATTAATTATGATCATTAGAAATAGAAAAACATTTATTTATGAGATATCAGAATCATCATTATCAAATATCATATATTATGTCAGTTGGTATTCAACAGCAATATCCTAGCAAAATGTTTTTGCAAATTTGTATTTGCTTTCTTTAAGTTTTAAAACGTTTTTAAAGGGTTGTTTTTGAAAAACATTTCAGTTTGTTAGTAATGGGGTGTGTTTTTTTTTGGTATAATTGTGTTTTATTATTATTGTGTTATAGAGATTTTTTAAGAAGATATAATATTTTTTCTCCAGTTTTAGTCAAATGAGCACATCTAGACAACCTAATAAAAAATGACAAATGTTGCCTTGGGAACTTTTTTATAGTTTGTTTTATTTCACATTTATTGTATTTCTAGTAATCAATGCTTTATTATGGATTTAGTTTTGTTTCGATCACTATAGTTCATTTAAAGTGAGTAATGTTTCTGAACTGCATGTGAACTGAGGAATGGGTTTGCTGGTGTTTCAGTAGTTTGATCCGGTCTGTGTCGGACTGATGTGAGATCTGGACTACAGCCAGAATGAAGCTCAGCTGGTATGAGACGCAGATCAGTATTATGGGTCAGATGAACAGATTCTGTCAGAGCTGCACAAACTCTCTGACCTCTGATATAAACCTCATTACAGCTTGTGTGTGTGTGTGTGTGTGTGTGTGTGTGTGTGTGGTGTATTGTGAATAATATTGTGAAATACTTTGAAACGCAATAGTGAGACACTTGACTGGTCCTCAGTACTTAGAAAGACTTGTAAATCAGCCAGAAGATGTTGTTGATGTAAATCTAGTGTTCTGCAGATGGTTAGGGTTTGGGTTAGCTGATAGAAAATATCATTAACCTGATAGCAAATCAGGTGGAAGTCTATGGAGTGTCCTCACTAAGATAGCCAAGCAAACATGAGTGTGGTGTGTATTGTTGTGTAGGTTGTTAATGTAGGAATTGCTCAGGCGCTCACACAGGAGCTGTGTGTGTGTGGTGTTGTTTGTGTGTGTGTGTGTGTTTGGAGAAGGGAAAATTAATGTGGGAGCCATTCAGTCTCAAATACAAAGGGTGTCTATGGTTTGTCATTTAATGGCCTGTCACCAGATTCTTAAAAATTAAAGAGACAAGCTTTTATATAGCTTGTATAACTGATATAGCTATTATAAGTTTATTATATAATAAAAAATAATATATTAATATGAAAGTGAGGATGATATTTATTATATATATTAATAATAATATATTATTTATATATATTTATGTCCTCCAATTTTGATGAGAATGCCCTCAAATTAAAGCTCACAGTGTGCACTTTAAGCCCATATTCATACTGTAACTTGAATATGTTTTGGTCAAAAGCTAAAATAAAAATTGTGCCTGTGTCCAAATATATATGGACCTGACTGTGTGTGTGGATTTATATATATATATAGATTTTATTTTTTACATTTGTTAATGAAATGATTTGTATATTTGAAATTGTATGAATTCTGAATTGTTATGATTTGTATTGTGGACGCCCCAGTGTTTGTTGAGTGATGGACGTCCCGCGGGTGAATTCTTCAGTCGGTTCAGGCAGGGATACTGATCTACCTGTGATCCGCCTTCATTCTCTCTCTGACCTCCGTCCCTCCTTCAGTCTGTCCAGTCGACTGCGCTTCTGCTGTTTCTTCAAGCGTGTGTGTGTGTGTGTGTTGGTTGATCATTCACCAGTCCACAGCAGTGCAGGAACTGAAGGGAGTATTGATCTCTCTCGCTCTCTCTCCCACTCACACACAATGGGGTCTCGGTGGAGACTGGCACAGAGCGACCGCCGTCCCACAATGCACCGCTTGCTCTTTCCAGCACAGAGAGAGCAAATGTTTACAGTCCTCGACCCCGGCGAACCCCTGACCTCAATACAGTGAACCTGTGCGTCCTTTATTCTTCCTTTCTCGTACAGTGCAGCTTTAATCGAGGAGTTTGAACTGTTTCCACATAGATCAGCAGTTACTATTGTAAATACTATTATAGTTATTCATATGTTAAAATTACTTTTTATATTGTCGTTGCTGATTTACAACCATTTAAAATTTATTAGTAAATACTTATTAATACTTTATTGTGAATGCGGATGTATAATTAAATTACTTATTTTAAATAATTGCAATTAAGTATTAGAAGATTTTTATGGACTAACTAGGTTTAATTGTTTATGCTGTTAGAAATTATTGCGTCATTAACTTTCAAATTAATTTTCTAAGTAGCTATTTCACCTAATTTTCTGTTTTATTTAATTAATATTTTAATTATTCAGCTTTGGTTGCTTTTCAATTTATTTTTATTGTTTTAGTTTTAGTAAAACATAAGTAAAACATGATGCTGTCTTAACTCATATGTAAAAAGTGTTGTTTATTTATTTTATTCTATTACAGTGAATTGTAATAGTTTGAATTAGTTTTTAGCATTTAAGTGCTTCAACTTTCTGTTTTTCTTTTAATATTTATATATTATTTCAGCTTTATTATAGTAATACAAAGTCATTAGTTGGTTTAGTTGTAGAATAACCACAGATCTGTTTTAAAACTATGCTAAATGTATTATTTTATTCATTGTTATTTGATATTTAAATCTAAACTAAATCTGAATTTTTTTCAATAAATTTTTATTCTTTTGCAATTTTTGCATTTATTACGAGAGCGACAGTGCTAGATCTGACAGGAAGAGAAGTGGGGGAGAGAGGGAGCGGGATCCGGAAAGGTCCGTGAGCCAGGATTCGAACTCGGGACGCCGCTGTATGTCGCCGCACTGCCCACGAGGTTTATGTTCTGTTCGTTTCGGCTTTATTTCAATGAACAAAATGTTTTAATTTTTTTTTTTTTTTTTTTGGATATGTTTAATTGTGCTATGTAGGTATATTTATATATACGATGTAATTTTTTTTTTTCATTTAATATTTATATTTTATTTCAGTTTTATTTAAATTTTAGTTAATTTTAGTAATTTAGGTGTGTGCTTTTGCCATTTTTTTAATCAATTAACTTTAATCAGTTTAATGTTTGTTTGTTTTTTAGTTCAGTTTTAGTTTTCCAGTTGTAGTTTTTCACCTAGTGTTTCCATTTAATTTTTTTATGTAGCTTTATTTCAATGAGCAGTTGAGTAGTTTTGAAAAGTTGTAGTTTTGATAGCGGTATTAATGCTGATATGCTGTATTCTACTGTGAGTGAGTGCGTGTGAGTGAGTTTGTGTGCGTGTGTGAGTGTGGGGGAGTGAGAGAGTGTGTGAGTGTGTGTGAGAGTGAGTGCGATTGAGTGTGTGTGTGAGAGTGAGTGCGATTGAGTGTGTGTGTGAGTGAGTGTGTGTGAGAAAGAGTATGTGTGTGTGTGAGAGAGAGAATGTGAGAGTGTGTGTGTGAGTGTGAGTGTGAGTGTGTGAGTGTGTGAGTGAGTGAGTGTGTGTGTGCGTGAGTGAGTGAGTGAGAGTGGTCCGGTTGTGTGTGAGTGAGCGTGTGAGTGTGTGTTTGTATTGCTATATTAGTGAGGACCAAAATGTGACAAAACACCTTTTAAGTGAGGACCTCTTGGTAAAGTGAGGACAAAATCGTGGTCCTCACTTTATTTTGCTCAATATAGCACCCAGGGGGGAGGGGCATTGTGCTGTGCAAATTTCTCAGATGTCCTTATTTCAATATCAGATCATGACAAAACTGTGTTTCCTTTATTCTCCTGAGCTCCCTCTAAAGGATAAAGACGTGTACTGCAGCCGATTTATTATTGGCTGGAAGAGAGCAGCTCCGTGTTTTTGATTGGCTGGCTTGGTGATTTTTGTGATTGGTAGGCCAATGAAAAAACATATCTTTAAAAGAAACTGTATTTATTTCTTAAATATCACAATTACTTTCCCAAATAAAGAGTACATGAAATACGATGTCTGGATTTCAGCAACAACTGTCTCACAAATTAATTTCAAATGCAATTGATTTTCAACGAGCTGCATATAATGGCGATGTATTATGCGCGGCGAATCGGTGCGGGTTTTATGCTTTTGGCGCCAGCATTATGTCACGTGGGGTATGTAAATCGAGCTCGCGTGCCGCGAACGTGACAGTGATGTGTAGCAACGACGAGAGAAATGTCGGAGCGAATGATGCGGAGACTGGCGCGGCTGCGGGAGCACCACAGCAGCTGTGAGGACCGACGCCGCGGGAGCCGCTGTGTGAAGCACGAAGTAAGTCATGTTTTAAAACATTAACTATGAACTGTCCATTTATTTAACATTTGTATCCGTGTTATTTCATTATTAAATTAAGTGTTCACGTTTCTCTGTATCGATAAATACAGGAGGTGGGAGAGAGGTCCAAGCAGCAATTGATGTGTTTTGTATAGATTAGTTTTAATGAATGATTTTAATGTGGAATAGCTGACTGCCAAAATCGCCCCCTACTTAAAGTCTTTTTAATCGGTATACTGTATATATTTAATCTGTATGCGTGACGTACAACAATTCTACAAGAAAAGCAGTGTAAAAACTAAGTAATGTTTTAAAACATTAAATATAAACTGTGTATTTATTTAACGTGCATCCGTGTAGTTTGCTGATTGAAGAGAGCCGCGCTGCTCGTGTGGGGGAGGGGCGCCGCTGCGGCTTGTTTCCAGCAGCTCCAGCAGCTCCAGCAGCTCAGGCTTCATGCTGCTCTGTAGAAGCGGTTCAGAACGCTGTAGAGTACGCATACAGCACTGTCATAAAGCACTTACAAATCATTTACTAACTATTCAGAGTTGATATATTGCAGTCTTTATATTGCTAATACATGAATTACCTGAATACAAATGGTGAAATCTTTATCTTTCAATCTTTTTCCCACTGTAATTAAGACATTTTGTATAATTATATATTGTTTAATTATGCTTAATTGTTAATTGTGCTTAGTTATTGTTTAATTTATGCTTTAACAACTTGTTAACCTTGTACATGATGTACAGTATTAAACCAGTAGTAAAGGAGTTGTTACTGGTTATTAGGAGTAAATATCGCTGCCTCTGATCTAGGTGTTGTTGTTATAGTTGTGTTTACTAATGAGATGGGATCTGGCACAACTTTACCACTTAACAAACTGTACAAGAATATGAAAAAAAGAATCAAGCACCACTGGAAGGGAACTTTAATACTTAAATGTGTTTTTTTTTTAAATGACTCTGTTTTAGTTGTCTATGTGTTAAGCTTTTTTCTATTACGTTGGGTTAACTTTAAACATTTGATTACGATTGACAACTTCCCATCAAAACGACGAAGGGGACAGGAGGACCATACGAACCAGAAGAGTGACGAGAGGACCAAGAACGACAGAAGAGACGAGGAGGACCAAGACTTACAAAAAACCACACCCTTGATTTTGTCCCGGAATGATTAAGAGGTATTCTTAGTTAAGTGCATTTTTTGTTTACAATACAAACAATTTAAACGGGTCATTGGATTGTCTTTTTCCTTTTTTATGCACATTATTTATTACATACATACTTCAAAACAGCTAAATAGATTTCACTTTTGTCTGTACTCCTCATTTAGCTTTCAAAACCCTTTATCACTATCCTGTGGAACACAAATATATTTTACGAATGTTTTTTTTTTCCTGTTTGCATACCTGCAATGTCGTTTCTTCAGCATAATCAATCTTATTTTGTGTTCTGCAGATGAAAGAAAGTGATACAGGTTTGAAAGTATGTGAGTGTGAGTGAAACTAACCCTTTCAGAGCATCAGTCAAATTGTGGTGAGCATATAGACATGTTTTACAATGTTTTTGTTTCTAATGATTTGGCCAGCGAGATCACATTATTACAAAACAGAACACCTTATGGTTTCAGCTTATGTCCAGGGCTCACAGAATCGCTAGCACCACCCGAGACGTCAGGCTAGCGATTCTGTGTCAGAATCAGGCGCTGTCGAGTCGGTCGTGAGCTCTGTAACATTGCGCTGTTTCGTCCCACTTTACCGGAATTGTACTTGATGACGGGAAAATTTTCTTTAAACATATTAATAGCTTCAGAAGACTTGAACTTCTGACTAAACGCCATTGAGAGTTTGTGAGATTGCAAAATTAAAACTGACGTGTTGACAGCTTTTTCCGTTTAATTAAATTAGCTCTCTCCATCTGAAATTTTACTTTTCAGTCATGCGTAGTGAATGATTTCACTAACGTTTATCAGTGTATTTTCCTTTGACTAGTGTTTTGTAAGAGGCTTGTTCAAAATTATGGCCCTATAACGGCCCCCTCTGCACCCCTACTCTCTTGACTTGCTATTTGAAGAAAAAATACAATCACGGAAGTTTTCAGTCATGCTGATTTTGTCCACAGTGAAGTTCAGCCGATGTCATTTTTGTTTAGGCTAGTTACATTTATTTTGAGCTACCAAAAGCTGAATATGCCTGCCTGAAGGGCTAACAGGGATTTAGACATTTTGCGAGCCCTGGAGTCAGTAATAATGAATAGTCACTGAAAAATGTCGTTAGGGTTAGACCAAACCAGACAAACCCTAACCCTAAAAAACCTAACCCTAACTAAATTTATAAAACTATTACACTCTGTTAACATTTTAACATAATATTAATATGAAAATAGTGTAAACAATGAATTATGTTTTAATTTGAAAATTGTCTTGTTATTGTTATTATTACTAGACTACCTGAGTTTTCATAACACACGTTTTGAGACTACAGGTACGGTCTAGTGCTGTGCAATGATTAATCGCAATTAATCTATCCAAAATAAAGTTTTGTTTACGTAATAATCGGTGTGTTTACTGTGCATTTTTTATATATTTACAGTGGGTACGGAATGTATTCAGACCCCCTTAACTTTTTCACTCTTTGTTATATTGCAGCATTTGCTAAAATCATTTAAGTTAACTTTTTTCCCTCATTAATGTACACACAACACCCCATATTGAAAGAAAAACACAGAATTATTGACATTTTTTGCAGATTTATTAAAAAAGAAAAACTGGAATATCACATGGTCCTAAGTATTTAGACCCTTTGCTCAGTATTTAGTAGAGCACCCTTTTGATCTAATACAGCCATTTATTGAGTCTTTTTGGGAAAGATGCAACAATTTTTTCACACCTGGATTTGGGGATCCTCTCCATTCCTCCTTGCAGATCCTCTCCAACCTGACAGAACTGTTGGTGGACAGCCATTTTTAGGTCTATCCAGAGATGCTCAACTGGGTTTAAGTCAGGGCTCTGGCTGGCCATTCAAGAACAGTCACAGAGCTGTTGTGAAACCACTCCTTTGTTATTTTAGCTGTGTCCTTAGGGTCATTGTCTTGTTGGAAGGAAAACCTTCGGCCCAGTCTGAGGTCCTGAGCACTCTGGAGAAGGTTTCGTCCAGGATATCCCTGTAC
Organism: Sinocyclocheilus anophthalmus; assembly: GCA_018155175.1. Taxonomy (NCBI): domain Eukaryota; kingdom Metazoa; phylum Chordata; class Actinopteri; order Cypriniformes; family Cyprinidae; genus Sinocyclocheilus; species Sinocyclocheilus anophthalmus. Next base: position 13,271 of record JADLZN010011583.1, read on the forward strand.
TTGGCCGCATTCATCTTTCCCTCGTTTGCAACCAGTCGTCCTGTCCATGCAGCTGAAATACACCCCCACAGCATGATGCTGCCACACCATGCTTCACTGTTGGGACTGTATTGGACAGGTGATGAGCCGTGCCCGGTTTTCTCCACACATACCGCTTAGAAATAAGGCCAAAAAGTTCTATCTTGGTCTCATCAGACCAGATAATCTTATTTCTCACCATATCACCAAACTCCATGCGGGCTTTCATGTGTCTTGCACTGAGGAGCGGCTTCCGTCGGGCCACTCTGCCATAAAGCCCCGACTGTGGAGGGCTGCAGTGATGGTTGACTTTCTACAACGTTCTCCCATCTCCCGACTGCATCTCTGGAGCTCAGCCACAGTGATCTTTGGTTCTTCTTTACCTCTCTCACCAAGGCTCTTCTCCCCCGATGGCTCTTCTCCCCCGATAGCTCAGTTTCTAGGAAGGGTTCTGGTCGTCCCAAAACGTCTTCCATTTAAGGATTATGGAGGCCACTGTGCTCTTGGAACCTTAAGTGCAGCAGAAATTTTTTGTAACCTTGGCCATATCTGTGCCTTGCCACAATTCTGTCTGTGAGCTCTTCGGGCAGTTCCTTTGACCTTATGATTCTCATTTTCTCTGACATGCACTGTGATCTGTAAGGTCTTATATAGACAGGTGTTTTGCTTTCCTAATCAAGTCCAATCAGTACACAGCTGGACTCAAATGAAGGTGTTGAACCATCTCAAGGATGATCAGAAGAAATGGACAGCCCTTGAGTTAAATATATGAGTGTCACAGCTAAGGGTCTGAATACTTAGGACTATGTTATATTTCAGTTTTTCTTTTTTTAATAAATCTACAAAAATGTCAACAATTCTGTTTTTTCTTCAATATGGTGTGCTGTGTGTATATTAATGAGGAAAAAAATTAACTTAATGATTTTAGCAAATGGCTGCAATTTAACAAAGAGGGAAAAATTTAAGGGGGTCTGATACTTTCTGTACCCACTGTATATAATAACACACACGAGACATGGTATATTTGAGAAAATGTTAACGTTTATACATTAAATCTATCTATCTATATATAATCAAAATTATATTTATATATAAAATATACATGTAAATATTTTCAAAATATATACTGTGTGTGTGTGTGTTTATATATATATATATACATAATAAATACACACAGTACACATATTATATAAACAAAAACTTTTATTTTGGATTTGATTAATCGTTTGACAGCACTAATACGGTCACATTTACAGTTGCTTTGCAACATTTTCAGTGTTTCAATGTTAAACAGTGATGACTTTTGCTAGATCTGGTTGCAAAGAGATTTTCCTCTGCAGATCTGCCTCTTGGAACTAGGGATACACCGAAATTTAAATTCTTGGCCCGAAGCAAAATGAAACACTGGGCCGAATACCAAACACAGTTTTTCCGCATTTTTTCCCCCATGTAGGCCTATTTTGACAATTTTTTCACAATTGCATTAATTAAATAGCCAAAATGTGCCTTTTACCGTTTTGTCTTGCTGTTCAAAGAAGAAATCAATTACAAAACAACAATTTAAAAAATATTTACTTAACACTGAACATTTTTTAAAACATTCTAGCAGACACTATACCAACAAAGCACAATTTAACTTAAAATTAATAAGTTAGTAAAATATTTTTTGGCCATTTTTGAAGAGCCCCTTCTTGAATCAGTTACGTATTATTTACTGTACAAATGAATGCAGCCTTGCTGAGCAGAAGATAATTCTTTTAAAACATTAAAAAATATTACAGATCCCAATTTGTACACTATGTGTGAGTGTTATAATAAATGTATTAATAGGGCTGTTGTAATTATTATTGTCTTTTCTTATTTTATTTTAGAAATGCATAAAAATGTTATTGAGCAGCTGACGAGTAACACAGTTTCAGCACAGATTTCCCTCGCGCTTTGGACTTTGAACCCTGCAAGCTCGTGCAGCACTGTCAGAATACATGCAATTCATGCGTGTATTAGAACACATAACGTTTTGCAGTTTATTTACTAATTGTTTAAGGCCATTTTGTGATTTCAATCATCATACAGTAACCAAAAACAACCACCCCCTCTTCTTCTCATCGAGGACATGCGATGCAGTCCTAAACTGTCTCTCGCTGTCGCTGCTTGTAATGATTTTTTGCGTCTTTCTCGGACAGCTTTAAATGTTTCCACACTGCCGACATGTTTGTTGCATTAGTGCGTGCCTCTATTTGATTGTGTCACGTCATTGTTTGGTACAATTTATTCAGTCTTTTCTCTAATTCGGTTAATTCGGTGCATCCCTACTTGGAACCTAGCTTCTTCAGTGATGTTCGGCAGTGTAACTTAGCAATTAAGCAAAACCGAGTATCAACAATAACGAAGTGGCATCTACTCAGTCAGTTTTATACAACATTGCACTTCAATATTATACAATCATCCTTAAAATGAGGCTGCGTGTTTTTTTTTTTGCTTGCTAGCAGAACAGCTTTGGATGTTTTTGTCTGTCATTGTTCCCATATTTTGTTCATGGTATTTTGGCACATATTTGTCTGCAAAATTTCACTCGGCAATAGTAAATGTGATCACACCTTAAGGAGGATGTTTTGAGTTTTGAAAATTACATTGTTTCATAGACAAAGACCATTTTCTGTGTTAAGATCAATTGACTTCTCAGTACATGACCCCATTTCATTCTTCTTTGAATTGAAAGTGTTTTGTCTTTGGGGCAACATCTAGACTATGGAGTGATTTATTATTTTTTTTAACCAATATATATTTTTAACCATTTTGATCTTTCCTAAATAACAGGGATTGTGAATCTCTAAATTGTTGTTGTTAACAGGAGCAATCGAACCAGGGCAACAAGGACTCCAGTGATCTGGATGAGAGCAGTGGCTCAGTCTTTGTTCCTTCAGCGGAGGAGTCTACTGATGATGTTGACCTTGATGCAGAAGAGTCGGAGGTTGAAAAGACCATTCGGAAGACTATAAACACACAATATTTCATTCATCTAAAGAAGTCAAAAAGGCCAAGCAAAAAAGTCCAAGAAAAATGACAATCAAATCAAGTCAGCGAAATCCTGAAGGCAAACGTATGTGGAACAAAAAACAGTACTGTGTCTTCTGTGAAAAGGCACAAGGCAAGATTGCTAGACATCTTGAAAGAAGTCATTCCAATGAAACGGAAGTTGCTAAAGCCTTGAGTTTTCCCAAACGTTCAAAGAAACGAAGAATTCTTCTTGAACAGCTTCGAAACCAGGGTAATTATTATCACAACATAAAAGTCTTGGAAACTGGACGTGGCGATATCATTACATGGCGACAACCAGCTGCAGATGCAGACATTTCTGATTTCCTTCCCTGCCCAGATTGCCTGGGCTTCTTCATGAAAAAAGACATATGGAAACACTCTAAGACATGTAGGGGACAGCGGGATGTGACAAAAATAAAAGGTGAGCGAGTGAGATCAGCTGCAGCCTGTCTGATACCAACCCCAGCAAAGTGCTCTGCTGGTATTAGATCTCTCTTGCAAGGTATGAGACAAGATGAAATCACAGAAACAATTATGAAGGACAGTTTGATTTGTCTCTACGGTGAATCACTTTATACAAAGTGTGGTCATGATAAGTCACAACATCAGTACATCATTCAAAAAATGAGAGAGCTGGCTAGGTTTATGATTGAAGTAAAGTCAAAATCCAAAAAAGTGAGAAACCTTTCAGAGCTCTGTAAACCTGAGAACTTTCTCCTAGCCATCACTGCTTGTAAAGAAGTGAGCAACTATCAACTGGATTTAAATACGTTTAAAACCCCCTCTCTTGCTCTGAAGATCGGATACTCGCTGAAGAAAGCCTGTCAGCTTAGTTTGGGACAAAGTTTAATGGCAGGGGACAGAGACACTGAGAAGAAGCTGAAAAACTTCATCAAGCTAATTGACAGTCATTGGCGTACCAACATTTCGAGTCAGGCCCTCAACACCTTGCAGCAGAGCAAGTGGAACAAGGGTGACACCATCCCTCTTACGGAAGATGTTGTGGCTTTACAAAAGCATCTCAAAAGTGTGGAGCAGGTCTCAAAAGAAAAACTCAAAGAGAACGTGAATGGCGCTGACTGGAAAATCTTGGCTGAGACTTTACTCTGTCAAATCATTCTTTTTAATCGGAGACGTGAAGGTGAGGCATCCAAATTGCTCCTTGCATCATACGTGAGTCGAAACGTGAAGCCTCCTAATGAAGATGTGGTCAAATCTCTGACTAAATTAGAACGGGAGTTGTGCAATGAGCTGACTCGATTAGAGATCCGAGGGAAGAGAGGCAAGAAAGTGCCTGTCCTGCTGACGAAGGACATGGTTGAGTCCATGGACATGCTGAATGAAAGCAGGAGCAAAGTGGGCATCGACGAAGCCAATCCTTACGTTTTTGCAAGAGTGGGGGCTTTAACGCACATCCGTGGATCAGACTGTTTGAGGAAGCTTTCAAAAACATGTGGTGCAAAAGACCCCAGGAGCCTTACGTCGACAAAATTAAGGAAACAAATAGCAACTCTGAGTCAGATCATGAACTTAAAAAACATTTAAAATCGTATAAAGAATTAAAAAAGAACTTCCCCCCCCTTCGACCAGTTGGGGCCAATCCACCTGGGACACGACATTAGAGTGCACCGTGAGTACTACAGACTGTCCGAAAATACAATTCAACTTGCAAAAGTTAGCAAGTTGCTTTTGTCTCTAGAAAAAGGATCCGATTGTTACAAAGGAAAATCTTTGGAGGAGATTACATTTAGTACAGAGGGTGAGTAAAATGGATTTGGATTTTCACACTACAGTGATTGTATTAAATGTATTATATCTGTGTTTTTGTTGTTTTGTTCTTATGCCATCTTTTTTAATTGTGTGCTTTACAGAGACGGAAAATGACACAAGCCCTGCTTCCAGAGGCCTGCAAGAGCATGAATGCCAGACCACAGAAGAAGGTCAGTACTAAAGGGATCTATTGGTTAGCTTAGAGGCGATAATCTACAGGTTGCTGATTTAAATCCTGCAATATCACAGTCCACAACCATAGAGTCCTGGAGTAAAACGTATTCTACTCCATCTTAACTTCGAAGTGATAGTTCCCCCAAAAATGTAAATTCTGTTATCATTTACTCACCCTCAAGTGGTCCCAAACCTGCATGAATTGCTTTGTTTATCGGAACACAAAGTAAGGTATTTTAAAGAATGTTTGTCACCACGAATAATAGGAAATAATACTACGGAAGTTGCGGAAAATGCTTAAAAAAAAAATCTCAAAAGTTAAGGTAATTCATATTCACCAGTAGACTATTATTAACTATAAACGTTCTGTAAAAACAATGATCAGCAGATTGCAGTCTGTCACCATGATGCAGATATCAAATATCAGACATACAGTAGACGTTTCAGGTTTTGTATTTGATTGCGCTGCTTTCCCATTGTTTTTCTATGTAAACATGGACGCCTTTAATTGTTGCGCTCACATCTCTTGCAGCGTCTCATGCATGAAACGGCAGTCTATAATCACTGCACTAAAGTTAAAAGAAGTTCACTCCCGTCTTCTTGCATGTTTTCTTATTCCATTGCCCACGTCCACATCTGTGTCAAACAGAAGCCTCTGTGTAATGTGCCTACCTATATATTTACAGTCCTTCACAGAGCGTCATCACGTGTGGTTAGATCGTTCTTTTCTCTGTACTGTTTTCATTGGCATATTGTCAAAGTGTCTAATTGTAACGTTTGGAAATATTTCTATTCAAAATCGCGATTCCTTGATTTCTAAAAAACGTAAATCGTGGCCAAACATTAAATTCAAATTAATCTATAAAATGGGGAAAATCGCCCAGCCCTAACGGAAGTCAATGGTGACCCAACGCTGTTTGGTTACAAACACTTCGAGTATCGATATATCTGCCCTTTCCCCTGAACAGAAGAACGTGCAGCAATCTCAGACAACTTGTATCCACATATATATTATATCAAATCCACAAATTCGTTTGAAGAACCAAATTAACCAGAGATCAGTTATCACGATTAGAATATCTGTCATCTGTTAAATCATCTCAGATGTATTAAACAAGGTTCAAAGAATGAACCCCTGGACTGGGCACCCCTGCTTTAGACAAAATATAAAACTGTTTTGATTCGCATTGACTGATTTACAGCATCACCTTTGCTTAGAAAGAAATTATGATTGTAAGAAACCATTTTTGCTTCTAAACATGCAGTTTTGGCATGTGGTTTAACTTGTACTGTTGTGATCTCCAGATGCTTCAGAGAATGAAGATGAACAACTCTCTACCTCAGTAAAGACGGTCAGTCGCAAGCGTCACATCACAGAAACGGGTAAGTAGTCAGTAGATCAGTTAGACATGTTATTATTAGGGTTGGGTACCGTTTACATTTTAACCGGTATGGTATCGGTACCTGAAATTCGGTGCCGGTACCCAACGGTACCTTTTTTCAGTACTTTACTCTCTGTGTAATAACAAAAACATTTATTTCTGTGAAAAAATAAGCCCAAAACAGGTTAGTTCGTTTGAGTTTTCCCTCTTTTCCTCTGATTTCTTCACTTTCAAATAGCTTGAAAAAGCGCCATGCGCATTTTACTTTCACTTTCGAATTAGCATATATGCTGTTGATTCAATTCAAGCAACAACAACAATGTCAAACTCATAGAACTTTTATTAACAAAACGAATAAAAATACATCATATATGCCTTATAAAATAACAAATTACTTGGGCTACACAAAGTTTAAATAGGTAGGTATACAAAAATGAAAATCAGCAAACCCTGTGCAAACAAATAAATAAGAAACATAGAACGTTTATTAGCTAAATGAATAAGCAAGCTTGGAGGCACGGCATATACACCTTGATGTCAAATAACATAAATAAAGATAACCAGTGCTGTCAAACGATTAATGGTGATTAATCGCATCCACACAAAAAAATGTGTTTACCTTATATGTACTGTTTGTTTATTTATTATGTATATATAAATATGCACACATGCATGTATATATTTCAGATTCTTTTTATATATTAAATATTTATAATATAAATTATATGAATAAAAATATAGTTCGTAAATTTTTCAAAAATTATACTGTATTTGTGTGTATTTATATATCTAGTGATGCACCGATACCGATACTGTTACGTGGCCTATACTGGCTCCTTTACTCATACTCTTAAAATGCCCCAGACCAACGCGTACCATCATAGCATGTGATCAGTGCCAATTCAGACAAGAAACACCAACAGCAAAAGAATTTCAGGATTTCTCTACGAAGTGTATGTATGCAATTAATATAATGTTAAATATTCGGTATTAACACCTGTATAGCTGGTGTGCGGGAGCTGATAAACAAAGCACGCTGAGTGGTTGAGCGCAAGCACGTCGCAGATACATTAGCTTTGTCGATGAATATCTCTTTCTCACAGACATCAACTGGAAGCTTGTAGTTCGGGTCCCGGATATTGTCTAGAGAGAGAAGAGAGAGAGAGAGAGAGCGCACTTCTGTTGTGTGATCTTTGATGTTCACTCACTGAGCACACGCATCATTTGGATTAAAACTAAATTGTAAAAATAAGACCATTTATAGGGGCATTCACTATAAACCTCATTTATCAACCGGCATACACGATTTTCTGGCGAAAGTGAAACTAACAGCCGGGTGAAGTGCGCTAGGCTGTACTACTGTCCTCTCATTCTGCATCAGTACAAATACCTGCACGAGTCGCGCGTGTTTTGCTTGCTTGAGTGTTTCTGCATTATATAAGTGGCTTTGGAATATAAACCACAGCACGTATCAGATGAAAAAACGTGACTTCTATTTCTGAAAATATCACAGTTAGGAGATTTATAACGAGTGGTTCCCTGCATTATTACAGCAAAGCGTGTGTTTACAGTACTGAGCCGCTGCAATGGAGCAGCTCTAATGCTATTAAATTAAAGATGATGTACCACAGAGCAAAAAAAATGAACAGTGAAAGTAACAAAAACTTGTAAAATACATTTTAAGGGGCATAATTATGTGTGAAAATAACTGAAGGATATACAGTCAAACCAAAAATTATTCAGAGACCAGATATAATTTTTGATATTTTTTTACTAGTGGGTGCAGGACACTATAGTTCATTTATGTAAGTGAGGATAGCAGAATAAAGTAAACTGTGACAAATCATACCCAAAAATTCTTCATACAGTGGACTACCAGTAAAACTGATACACATTTGGGACCAAAGATTACTCCGACCGAGTCTGGGGAAAAAACTGAAGTTCAGGTTTGCATGAAGCTGGGTGACAGCACGCCCAGGAGACTACAGGCTGTCATTGAGGCTAAGGGTTGATAGTTGTGTAAATACTGTCATACTAACAGCTGTCTGAATAATTTTGGGTTGATTGTTATCTATTACATACCTTTCTATCAAAGTTATCTGACATGATCGAGATTTTTTGTTCTGACACAGTTTAACTCTGAGGTTATTGTTATATTTTATTACCATTTTCTAAACTATAGCGAATAAACTGTGATAATGTTGAAGGTGTCTGAATAAATTTTGGTTTGACTGTATCTATTTGATAAATTAAGTTAACCAACTAACAATATACATACCCTTTTGGTTTCTGTACACAATATTTAAAAAATTTACAAATGCAACAAAAATATCGGTATCGGTACTCTGTATCAGCAAGTACC
>JADLZN010011584.1:0-26888 GCA_018155175.1 Sinocyclocheilus anophthalmus
TTTTGTCTCAAGATGCACACAGTAATGTTTTTTTAAGTCACGTTTATAAAAACTTCTTAAATGTCCTAATTGAACTATTGCTTAATCCTGGCTTAGTCTAAGCCCTTTTTGTGAAACTGGGCCATAGTGTACTTGTGCTTTACATTTTCCATAGATATTGCAACAGTTAATAAAGGTTGGAAGTTACATACTGTGCAACTACTTAAAATGATACAATTGTGAAGAATGTTGAAGTTAAAGTTCTGAGGGACCCAACAATAATATACAGAAATAACAAACAAAAAAACGTATTTAAAATGTATTATAAATATGTTTGTTAAAGGAAATAATTATTAGCCAAGAAAAATAATAAGCTTGCTTACTAACGAACTGCTCTATTCTTTCAGCGAAATGAAAATGCACTCACCAGAGCCACTTCTTTGTCTGTGAAAGAAGTATCATCACCTGGAAACTTTATGATGGGTGAGGGCGCAGCAAAAGTTTGCAAGGAAGCAAGAAACTGTACGAGGAAAACTTTGAGGACAACATGCCTACAGCTGAAAAACTTAAAGCACATCATTTTGGTTGAAAATAAGGTTAGGAACAGGCCTTTACGACGTGTTCTCCGAGCTCCAAGTTTCTCTGACTGCACTGCAAACGTTCTTTCTTTTCCTCAGCGACACATCCTGCTTTCGTGGTCTGTGGAATAGGTTCTGCTTACACACGCACTTTTCTGATGCTGGGGCTTGAGCTGAGACTGCGCAGCCTCCGGATCCAAGAATTTGGGAGAGCTGTGAAATAGGAGACGCCAGTGGGAGCAAGCGAGCGCGCGCATCATGGAGACACTCAGAGAGGCTTGAAGTTTTAAGTTAGGCCAGCCGGTTTTAAACACTTGGAATTGTGTTCTTTACTCTGAGTTTTCGTGTTTCATGTTTCACAGGTTTTACCCTGGGCAAATAATTAAGCCCTGGTTATTCTCAAGAGTTTACACTGTACATTTGCAAACCAAGGCATAACGTTATAATTTGCATATGTACGAGGCCATGATATTGATTGGACGAATCCTCGAATACTGTTTTAATGGCTGTTAAGTGTCTCTTTGCGAAAGTGGCAACGTTTTTCCTCTCTTGCTGTTTTAAATCTCCTAAACGGGAGTTCATACCGATTTACAGCTACAAAGAGACTAGACCTCATTTCAGATGTGACAAAGTAACAAGCACAGTGAAGATACAGCGACTACCAATGGGAGTGCAGCAAGTGATTTACCGCAGCAGCTGGAAACAAACAGCACAGTGTCCTCCGGCGAGTGAATTCCTGTAAATGAATACAGCAAAAACAATCAACTGCTGATTCCAGTTAACTTGTTTGCTGTCACTTTGGGAGTATTTTTCTGTCAGATTCTGAAACTAAACAGCGCGTGAAAGTTCATCTGAGTGTACAAAGAAAACACATGATCATTTAGTGAGGTAAGAATTGTATAGTTTATGATTGGTTATCTGTTGCTCAACAACTGGGCTGTAACCTTGCAGTAGCTATCGAGTTGGCTGTGGCCTGAACTTGGACCAAACGTGGCTAAAAGATTCTTGGGAAATATTGCTCTCAAATGATTAAACCTCAAATGTGTATTGACACATATTTTACAATTTTCTGTCTCCTGCATTATTAGCTGTAAGCGTTATGTTAAGCTGTAATGTTTTTTTAAATGTAAAACATTAACACTAATTCATGACTTACTATCACTTTCACCTTTGTGAAGGGATCAAATACTGTCAATTTTGTTGCTACTTTTACCTTACAAACAAACAGTTTTTTACATAAACAATGGAAGAGAACTGCACTTTAGATGTTTGTCACATCCCACAACGCTGATGATCTGCAGAGATAAACTGCCACTCAAAATACACACATAATGATGGACTTAAAGGCAGATTGTGCAGATATTGTACTGTAACTTTCTATTCATCTATTTTTTTTGTTTTTAATTCTTGTTTTATGCTTATATTCATGTTCAGTGTTGGCTGTCATTTATTGAAGTACTTATAACTGTTGTTAGAGCACTTGCAATTTTGTCTAAAATTTCCCATTTCAATCAATCATCAATCAATCAATCAATCATCTGAAATCAATCCCGATTGACACAACCCTAATAAGGATTACAAGATCCAGACAGGCTCAAATAGAGGGGTAAAAACCTAAATATATCTATCAAAATCGAATATAAATAATACTAATACTACAAATATCTAAATTAAGTAAATAATATATTATTCAAAAAGGTTATTTATAACACCATTAATGTCCTATATAGCATTTTCAAAGCATGGTTCTTTATGGAACCCTATAAAAAGGGTTCTATTTGGCACCAAAAAGGGTTCTGCTATTGTTATTGTTCTGCTAAGCCCATAAACACTCACTTGGTACGGTCTAGAACAAGTTTTTATTACGAGTGTTTATCTGTTTGATTAGTAAAAGTTCTCATGTACTCTCATGTTTTTAATGATTTTGACATACAGGCTTGACCGAGTTCAATAATTCAAAGAAAGGAAAGGTCTTCCCGTCTGGTGGCTTAGTCATGAAAAGCTGATAGAAAGTAAAGGGGTCATATGATGCGTTTTCAAGTTTTCCATTCTCTTTGGAGTGTTACAAGCTGTTAAGATCCCTGAAGTTGCAAAGACTAAAAGTCTCAAATCCAAAGAGATATTCTTTATAAAAGTTAAGACTCTGCCACGCCCCCCTTAAACGGCTCGTTTTAACATGCCCCCACATATCTACGTCACGATGTTGAAGCTTTGCCCTCACACTGCCCAACTGATTCAACTCAAAGAAAGAAGACTATCTTTTTATTTCTCAGCTAGTCAGTCTTGTTGTTGCCCGCCGCCATGTCGTGAAGCGCTGGTGCTTCGTTAAAGTGAAGCAAAAACTACTTTGTTTGCCTACCAAATAGGACGTATCTGCTCTCATGCCCTGGATCTGATCCCCGCTACTTTAGCCCCCCCTCCATGCCTCCCGTCTATGGGCCACCGTGTGTGACTCTGTGTGTTTTGTTGTGAAAGCTAAACTATTTTGTTTGGTCTTCCAAAAATGGACAAGCCTAGAAATCAGTGTTAAGTTGTATTTACAACACTGTTCCTGAACAGTTCAACCCAAATATTCAGATGGGTGCAGCACATTTTATGGAGGACCGTTTCCTGATCCTGGTAGAGTGGACTACTATGCCGGCTGTTCTGACTCACAGACTGTAAGTACGGTTTTTATATTTAAAGCGAGTTTTTTTTATATTTAATATTTAATTAAAGCGAGTTTTGTGGGCAGTGTAGAGTAGGGCTTGTTGTTTTTCATTTCTCCAATCACAAATGCAGACAAATGGTTTTATGTTTACAAGGCACGATACGCAACGCAATGCGTAAAAACACAGTAGAAGTCATATATACCCTAATTATTTCCCACTTGTGATTCAACGAATTGCATGGTTTATATGGTTTTCATGTTTTTTGAATACATAAATCGCTGCTTTATCCGGCCTGACAGGTCATCATGACAATATGTAGGGGCGTACATTCCGTCTCACGCTTTGGGTATGTCGGCAATCACAACGCACTGATAGATGTCCATCACAGCACACCCAACCCCCTCGCTTTTTTTCAGACTGATGAGATTTGTAAAAATCGACGCGTTTCATAAAGTCAGGGCATAGAGAAGAAATTAATAATGTACAGTATGTGGAGAATAATGTGTTTTTTAACCTTAAACCACATAAACACATTCCATTACACCAAATAATGTTATTTTTAACAACATCACATGACCCCTTTAAAATGTTTCACCACCAACCATCGCCATCCTAAAATGGGCACATTCTGCACTTTATTCTTTTTTTATATATTACACTAAGCGTTCTCTGCTACTCCGCATATAAAAAAAATTGGGCCTGTCTCTCGCTCTCTGTACTAAATCCCCCCCTCTTTGCAACTTACAAAAATTAAAGCCTGACATTATTTTCTTTTTCTCTGTAACATTTAAGTCTAAGTATGAGCTGTTATTTTGAGTAATTTGTGATTTGTATTTGTGTATAGTAGCTTTTTGGTTTTACAGTCTTTTTGATACTGCAGTGCACCACATTTGTAGTTTGTGGTCACCTATAAAGTGCACCTAAATGTTTCTATTACTAATTAGTAAATAATGGTAATCACAAGATATTAACATTGGTATTAATGTTACCAAAATAGTGTGAGGGATCTGTGAATCAAAACCTTAGTAAGTGTGCCCTCTGGTGGTAGACATGAGCCTTCACATACTTTGATGTGTGCTCAGTGGGGTTTATTGAGCTTCAGCAGGCCTGGCCCTGCAGTTCGCCCCTGGATTTCCTCTAACTCCTCTTGACGTCTCTCTTTTTCTCCATTGGAGGGATTAATGTCAACAGTATATTGATGTGATCTCTTTATAGGAGAAAGCTCGAGGACTTAGCATTGCAATCGAACAGGCTGAACGCTCTCAAAAAGGATTTCTACTGCATATCTCACCTGTCAATTCTCTTGCACTGAGAGGAGTTAATTTTTTATCGCTGAGTGTTTGCCAGTGGAAAGAGAGAGAGCATTATGTTCATTTGACTGTGATGCACGTGTTCATCTCATTTCATGCTCGGGACCGTAAACAGAAAGGAAACCATTTTCACTTGTCTCGTTCTCTCTTCATTTCTCTCTGTCTGTTTGGCTGTGCCGCTCTCACCTCTTTCTCCCTCCTCCTTTTATATGATGAAATCAACATTTGGCCTGTATCAGCGAATAGAGGTGTCCTGTTTTCTCAGGGCTTTGAATGCAACTGCGCTTATGAATGCACAACAGGCATAGGGAGACTGAGATGATAAACTTTGATTTGTATGCAAATTGTTTCTTTTGTTCTGCATTTGTTGGCTGCCAGAGATCTTTTACTTATAGCCTGCTCTCTCCTTTTCTGTTTCTCTCTCGCTGATGCTCTCCACCCCCCCGAACATGCTTCCTCCACCAGAATGCAAATGCACAACTGATTCATCTGCTAGTTGATAAAACATTTAATCAACATCCCTGGCAGAGTTTAAAACTAAAGAGGCTACATTCATAAGATGACTCTGTAGGAGTCGGAAAATCCTTTGACAAAGTGAAAACATCATATTTCACTCTGTCTGGCATTTCTCTCTAGTTAGTTCCTCAGGGCCAGTCTCTGTGTCTGTTCAAGGGCCATCTCGCTCTCTCTTCCTCTCGCATTTTCCGTGTTGTCACTAGTGTAAGGGGAATGCTACATGAGGCTGGTGACTGTCCTCGTCCCCTCTTTCTCTCACATCCAGCTGGCCCTTGCTTCTCCTCTTGAACCACCAGTGTGATTCTTGACTCCAGACGTCCCAGCTGGTTGAATCAGGCCAGTCAACAGGCCAAACTGATTCTGAGGGGGTACTGCAGGGTGTTGGGGATTCATCTGGGTCATGTCAGAAGATCTGTCAACACATCAGTCCGTTTGGGACGTGTTCTGACCGTGTTCATATGTGCCACTGAGGTGTGACCTGCCCCTGCTACATTGGACATTTGTGGTCCTGTTCCAATTTGGATGGAAAAGTGTACAAGTGCTCACAACAGAGTGAATTAATTTTGCGATGAAGGGCAAGTGTACAAGTCTGACCTACAAAGTGAATTTCAGGGCAGTTCACTTGCACTCGCATGCTTGTCAATTCGGAGAGGGTTTTGTGCACTAGCAAGTACTTTTTAAAGAGAACTTCTCATCAATCCTTGTTTCAATGAGCATTTTAGGTGAATAATGCCATTTTTAATGCCTAAAGCAGTAGTTCTCAAACTTTTTGACTCTAGGAGTCCCCATTGTCCAAGATAAGATTTGAAGGGCCCACTTCTCTAGTTGTTTGTTGTTTACTGGATTTTGAAAAATGTAGATTAATAAAATTGAATTGAAAACTCAAATTCTATAGGCTACCTGCTAAAATGTTTAATAACTGGGAAAAATGTAAATGGCATTTTAAGATTTTATTAATTTATATATGATATATAATTTTTTTAATTTTTTACAGGTTTTCATTAAACGTTTTATAATGAACACAACACACAACACACAGAAAGACACCGCACTCTTACAACTGTTCAAAATTAAAGGGGTTATATGATGCTTTTTTTAAAGATCATTCTTTTGTGTATTTGGTGTAACAGAATATGTTGACATGCCTTAATATAAAAAAAACATTATTTTTCAAATACATTATTGTAGGTCCTCTATGCCCCCGCCTCTCCTCAAACGCTTTGTTTTCTACAAAGTCCCTCTTTCCGATAAGCGCATGTCTGCTCTGATTGGCCAGCTGACCCCAGTGCATTGTGATTGGCCGAACACACCGCAAGCACTCGTCGGAAATGTAAACGCCCCTTACCATAATCGCGACTTCAATCTTTCAAATAAATAACGACAGAGCCGCGATAAGGGAACAGAGTGCGTTACCGACACATGTACAAGCTGGTCCTCTCTCCTCTGGCTCTCACACACACACACACCATGCGCAAAAATCCGCATTTGAACAGTCAATAGCAAATACTTAAACTAATAACAAAACAGTAGCTGATTCAGAAGCTCCAGATTGTCATAGCAAAGGTTCACGAAACGGTCGTCCATAAAAAAAATTGCTGTTCTGTTGTAAGTAATCTTAAAATTTCTAAATGCATCTACTTTCGGAAAGGCCAAATAAAGTGCTTTTGCTTTCACCTAGAATCACACAGCATCTCCCTGACATGGCTGGTTCAACACTAATTGCGTTACTGAAACCACGCCTTCTTTCTTGCGTGCACATTTGGGCGGCATTATGGTAATTTTCCACATAGTGAGGTAGATATGTTGGGTCGTGTTAGAATGAGCCGTTTTAGGGGCCGTGGCAGAGTCTTAACTTTGATAAAAAAAATATCTCTTTGGTTTTGAGACTTTATTCTTTGCAACTTCAGGGATCTATCTTATCTATGCACAATCAGCTTGTAAACACTCCAAAGAGAAAGGAAAACTTGAAATCGCATCATATGACTCCTTTAAAATAAACGTATTTTGCTCCATACAACGTGTCTGTTGTCTTTGATTAGCCTAAAAGTAAAATAAAATTACATTCAGAGGACTGGACTTACATTCAGAGCGAAAGTCCCCTAAATGTCCCGATTGGCCGCTGCACGTCCTGTGAACGTCCCTTGAACATCCGGAGGACGTCTTCCCCCGCGACAGGGACGCCGCTCGACGTCAATGGACCCTACAAAACGCTGACTTCCGTGGACATTCGCATAGGCCATGTAGGGGATTTTCCTTGGACTTTTTTTGTAGCTGATTGTTTCTTTTATAGATTTAAGCTGCTAGCCCGACTCAACTCAACTAACAGAAACTTCCTTACGTTTACCAAAGTGACTCCAGAAAATTTTAAATGATGACCGGTTTGGCGTCCCATTTTAAGTACCATTTTTTAAGCTAATTTTTTCGTGAAGTAGGGTACATAGCCCCCTTATATTTACATGAACATAGTTAGAGCATATCTAGAAACACTAGGAGAATTATTGATCATAAAACCCATATCGCTACTATATTTATTCATGAGCGCATTACAAGCTACTCCAACGCTTCAGCTTCAGGTGATTGTTCTCTATGTTGTTCCTTAGTTTTTAATCCAAAGGCTAATTCTGAAAGGATGATCCACCGGCTTTTGTTTTGATTGCGTTTTTGTTGACGAAACAGCATGTGTAAATCATTTTGATTTCCCGTTTTTTTCCTCGCCGGGGTTTTTTTTTTTTGAGAGCGCACTGTAAACCACACTGATGGAATACACCCGTTCCATAATGAACGAGTGGGCGCGCGGTGGACACGGCTTCTTCCTCTCTGCCATTATTTATCTGTTTAACAACACTCTAAAAATGCTGTGTAAAGATAGGGACAAACCCCAATCGGGTTTTTTTGAGCCCAGGCTGTTTTGGGTTACTACCAGCCAGGCTGGGTTAAACTTTAAAACAGCCCAATTGCTTGGGTTTGTCCCTATTTTAACCCCCTGGGTTGTATTTACCCCACAGCATTTTGTATTTAACGCGATTGTTGTATTTAACCCAGCATTTTTTAGAGTGCACCATTATTTCATCGCCCACCTGCTTTAAAATCATCCTTAACTAGTAGCTGTGTCTTGGAACATGGTAGCATGGTTTTTTCTCATCTGGTCCACTCGTCGTTCGTTGGAATCATCACATTCTTCGGCCCATTCAGAACACTCCGCACTATACTTTTTGGGTAACTATACCATTGTTCCGTAACTCAAACAGTCACCTTCTAAAAAGTGCTGGGTTAAATACAAAACAACCCAATTGCTGGGTTTTTGTTGCCCTTAGTTTAGCCCCGCATTTTTAGAGTGTAATCATGGTCTACCAGGGTCAACAATGAATTAAACATGATTAAAAAACTTGTGGGAAATTGTTTTACCGTGTTTTTCTAAAAACCCTTCCCGGGTAAAATGAATGTCCCCGTACTCGTGGTGTTATTTAACGTCATTTAAGGTACAAAACCTTTCCTAGAATATTCTAACTAATACCCTACTCTCCTACTGTTTTTAACCCAACTAAGAATGTTATTTGAACCTTTTTTTTTTTTATTGTCATTTTTTATTAAGCGTTAATGACCATCTTCTGTGTAGGTTTAGAACGTCGTTTAAAGGTTACAAAAACGTTTCTTAGAACATTCATCAAATACAAAAAAAGAACGTTTTCTCAACATTATGAGAAAATTGGTCATAAGGACATTTTGAGAATGTTGTTCAAGAACATTTTCTCTCAACATTATGAGTTATTATATAACTAATAGCAACATCAAGGTTATGGATTTGATTCTCATGGAATTAATTAGCTTAATATTTTAAGTTGTAGCCTATAAACTGACTTTTTCAATCGGGTTTAGACCAGACGGATCGATTCCTGGGTGAGTTGGAGAATTAAAGTTCTGTGGTTCAGTTTATTGGCTACTTGTCTTCATGGAGAAATTGACATTTATTGCTCTAGTTCTGCTCTACAGGAGGGCAGATGATAGAGGGCAGATGATATTTTTAAGGTTGACTGTGTGAAAGTGTGTGTAGAGACAGACAGATAAAGAGAGAGGCTGTTCATATCCACACGTAAGCAATGTGTTCTGAATATTGTCTTTCAGTGAGAACACATGCAGTATAGATTTTAGTTAACCTAGCAGGCTATCGCTTTCCTGCTGTGTAGATTCAGAGCTGCTGGTTAATAATAAAGCTCTTCTGCCCTCTAGTGTTGAGCGCTGGTAAGTCTGCTTCGTTCAAATGGTTTGTTTTAAAGCAGTCACTTTTTCTGTGTTCATAATTTGCAAAATGTATATAATGAGCGAATACATCATGAATTAATCTTCCAAACCACATTTTTGTATTATTCCGAATCACTACAGTACACTTAATAATAAGTACTTATATTTGGACTATAGCCTGGTCGGGTCGTCACCGCTGCGGAGTAACACACACCTGCGTGAATCACCATAGACATAAACTTAGAGAAGTAGCTCCGGCTGGAATGTTCTTCCGCGGGATGTGTGCAGTTCTGTTTATTAACCGCTAGAGCGCCAAAAGTTACATAGTGCAGTGATTGCTTTGAGTCACCACTAAAACGTTAGACGTCGTTTAACTTGTTCTATTTTTAGGTCAATATTTTGTCATCTTAGGTTTGTTTGAGTTTCATAGCGTGGCCTTTTATAACTGATTGCTTTTTAGATCCGTTTGCTTGCTTTCTATTTTCATTTTTAATAAGGGAATTTAATGTTATTTATATACTATTATTTATGAGTATTTTGAATCTTTTTTTATTTTTATATTTTCTATTTTCATTTTAGTTTTAGTATCAGTATCAGTTTCATTTTTATTAGTTTGTTTCTGTTTGTATTGTTTTGTTTATATCAACTTTATTTTCATCTATCTTTCTTTCTTTCTTTGTGAGTTATTGGGTTTGGTCTTGTGTTGCAAAGGCAGCATTGAATTTTTTGCTCAAATAATAAGAACGAAAAATATATGTTAAACATTCAGTCCGTTTCATTTGTTTCCTTTGTATAAAAAACAATTGGCAGTGATTAAACATATCAGCATTTGGGTTTAATGTGTTAAAATCCCTGAAAATTCATTTTATTTTTTTTGTCTGATATGCTGGAAAAAAACTGTCAGTGTGTGGGACCTGAGCAAAATATAGTTATTTTAATATAAAAATTTGGAGACCATGTTTTGTCAAATGTTTGTCCTCTATTATCCCCTCGTGTACATTTGTGAAAGTTAAATTGTTAAAACGTTGTGTTATTTCATTCGTTGCCAAAGGCAACTGCACATTTTGGGGGGTTTTTTAGTTTACATTTTTTTCATCTACTATTTATAGTTTATTCATTATTTATATTTATTATTTTATTTGTCTGCTTTATTCAATGCTAACAGTAGAACACATTTTTCCTTTTCAGCATGCTCTCATTTCCACATGCTCCGCTTGGGCGGTGATGTAATGACTGTCGTGCTGCGGGTGTCTGGCCGCTCCTGGTCCAGAGCAGGTTTTACTTGCGTGGCTGTAGACCACACTCCACAGGTAATTCTGCTTGGGGTTTTCTGGCTGTTTGCTTTACCCAAACACAGCAGAAGCGACTCTCTGCGACCCGCACCGCTCAGCTGGAACGATTTGGGATTGTGTCTGAATACAGGGTCACGTCTGTTTGAGAACTCATGCAGAAACCAAATGAACAAACACTTTTCTCTCAGCTTTTCTTTAGAGACCTTTCTCCCAGAATGCACTGCATATTTGTGTTGTGGTGTTGATGTTTTGTTGTTTTTGTGGAGATATCTATCTATCTATCTATCTATCTATCTATTATTGATAGTAGTTTCTGTGAATGCGTGGATGTCCATTGTTCGTCTTGTTAGTTTTTACGTATTGTTATTTTTTATCATTTGTTTTGGTGGGGTGTTTTTATTTTGATTGTGGTGTTTTTTGGTGTTTGGTGGTGGGGGAAAGGGTAAGTTAAAAAGAAGGCCTAAATATAAGATAGGATGGGTAAGGTGGGATAGAAAGAGTGAAATGAAAGTAAAAGAAAGAGGAGAAGAAAAAAAGAAAAAGAAAATGAAGAGCAAGGAGAAAAGAGGGAGGAGGATGGGCAGGAGAGAAGAAAAAGAGAGAAGAAAAAAAAAGGCGTAAGCAAGGACCCAGAAACGGGAAAAAGACCACCCCCCGCGGAGGCCCCACCTCCGACACGCTACCTGCAAACCTCTCGGCCCCAGCCGCCTTCAGACCCCAGCTCCTCCCGCCGTCGTCCCATCGTCCGCGACCCTCGGCTGCGATCCTCATCCGCTGTCCCCGGCCCTCGCTACGCGACTGCCTGCCTCCTACCGTGCCTCCCGTCTTCGCGGTCGCTGCATCTTTCCGGAAGGGACCGTAAACCTCTGATCTGCGTCTATCTGTTCGTCCTCTAGCTCCGTCTTTCGTCTATCCGTCTGTCGTCTTCCTACCTCTGTCTAAATCTAGTCCTGCCGTAAGGGAAAGCGTATGCCGCTGTTCTGTCCTGTCGTCTGTCTGTCCTGTCTTTCTGTCTGTCAGTCCGTCACGTGAAACAAACACTGCAAAAAAGATGAAACTCGTTAAAATCCTGTCCGTAGGGGGAGCGTCTCATGATCCGTCTGCATATCAAGTCCGTACATGGCTGGCTGTCTTGCCGTACGGTCCTGTGCCCGTGGAGAAGCTCTGTCTAGGTCTGGTGCCGTGAAACCGTCCGGGTAGCCGGGCCTTAACCGGGGGACCTTTAAACTGTCTTTCCTGTCTTCCTGTCTTCTGTCGTCAGCCCCGGGAGCCGGCCGTCTGTCTGTCCGGCTTCTGTCTATCCATCTGCTAGGCTCCCTCTGTGCCTGTACCTCCAGGAAAAGTGCCTGAAACCGTCCCTACTTTTCGTGCGATATCAACAAGGTCCATCTGTCCGTGTCGTGCCCGTCTATGCCGTCTGGTCGGGCCGTCCGTCTGTCTATCGTCAATCTGTCTGTCCCTCGTCCCCCTGTCTGTCTGTCGCACATCATTGGAATCTGTCCGTCTATCTGTCTATCCGTCTGTGTGTCTAACTGTCTATCCGTCCGTCTGTCTATCTATCTATCTATCTATCTGTTGTTCGGCCTATCGATCTATCTATCTATCTATCTACCATCCACCATCCATCCATCCATCCATCCATAATCTATCTATCTATCTATCTATCTAGCGATCTATCTATCTATCTATCTATCTGTCCTGTCGGCGGTCGGTCTACCATGGCTATCCGCCCGTGCCGCTTCGGTCTGTCCGTCTGTCCCTAGGGCCATGCATCTATCTGTCTGTCCTGTGCCGGGCTAAGCCATCGATCTGGATCTGTTCAGTGATGCGCATGGCCAGTAGCAGGTCGCTCATGATAGTTCGTATCTATCTATCATATGCATCTACGATCTATCATATCAGATCTAGCATATCGATCGTGTCTATCCTCATGGGGCCTGAAGACGCGACCATGGGCTTGATTTCGTGTAAAAGAAAGCCCGTCATAAAATCAATGTCCATCTATGCTGTGCCGTCTAGGTCTTGTCTAATGTCTGGTCCTCTTCTGTGGCAGTACGGGTATCTATCTTCAATATCTAAAATCTATACTGGCCAATGATGCTGTATAATACAAGGACACTCCATAGGGTTTCAACAGAAAACACAAATAGGGGAATCACCTATAAATCGGATATCTAAAAGGGGAGTCAGATAATGTTTTTTAGTGCCAGCATGTGGCAAAACTAAAGCAATACTAGGGCGTGTGATATCTGGGAAGCATTCGAATAAATGTGTTTGAATAATTCATTTCTTTTATCTGAACACAGCTGATGGAAGGCATCATTCTTCTGCATATGAACAGCAGAATACAATGGAAAGCGACTCCTGCACTGAAGCTCTATTCGACTCTAAGGGGAATATCCCACCTTCATGTTTCTGCCCTAATCAACCACTTATTAATGGTTTCCTGACAGATAGAAGGTGAGATCATGATACCATCAAGTCCTCTTGCACCAGAATCTGTGGATCTTTGCCATCTGGGACACTTGAGCATCATGGGAAAACCACAACAAAAAAAACAAAACATTATAGTGGGACTTTGATTTGCAGGCAGCACATCGAACTAAGTAAAGGGTTTAATAGGAGAAACAACATGCTTTAGTAGAATGGGAATTATGGTATCTCCTACATATCATAGCGTATCTATACGTATCGAAGATCAATCGCTCGGTCTAGCTATCGATCGATGCTATCTCAATCTGAGTATCTATCTATCTATCTGCTATCATGGAATATCTGGCCTGTGCCGTAAGGAGAAAAAAAAGCCGGTTGCCATCCTTAAAAAGGGGAAAAGAAGGGGAAAAAAAGGGGAAAAAAAAAGAGAAAAGAAAAAAAAAAAAAAAAGGGGGGAAAAAAAAAGGGGGGGCGGGGCGAGGAAAAAAAGGGGGGGGGGGGGGGGGGAAGGCCAGTCCATCCATCTGAGCTATCGATCTATCGAGCTAGCTAGCTAATCGCTCTACTTCTATCTATCATCGATCTCGTCTATCTATCTTCTAGGTCTTCTATCTATCTATCTATCTATCTTTCTGTCTATCATCTATCTGTCTGTCTATCATCTATCATCTATCTATAGGGGGGTCTATCTGTCTCAAAATGCGGGGGGGGAAATGTCGCTGTCCATCCGTCCAGCCATGGGAAAAAAAAAAAACCAAACCCTCTATCTATCTAGGTCTCTCTAAATCTAGGGTCTATCGATCTATCATCTTCTATCTGAGCAAAATAGCTAGTCTATCATATCTATCTATCATCTAGCTACGTCTGTCTGTCTGTCTGTCTGCGGTCTATCCCATACTACATGTCGCACATCTGGTCGTTCGCTCCGTAAAAAACCCCTGGGGGGGGCAATCCGTCCATGGGGGCGCGTCTGTCTATCCCCGTCCTATAAAGAATTATGTCCATGGGGCTATCTAAGGGGGTGGGGCTGTTCTATCTATCGTTCTATCTTTCTGTAGCTCTGTCAATCGTTTGTCTGTCTTTTTTATTTTGCTGGTAAAGAGAGAATGAATGAATGAACAGAGAGGAGGAGTGTGGGAGAGAGAGTGTGGAAATGCGAGGAGAGGAGGGGGTGAGAATTCCACTTAGTGTCCATCTAATGCACTTTACCCCACACACACACTCTCTCACACACACACACGGACACACTCTCTACTCATACCTCTAGAGGTCTTGGATCATCGTCAACACGAGCAGAGGATTGTGACAGGACTGATGCTCATCTGACAGATCAGACAGATATCAGACTAAGGAGGATCCTCACGATTACACACACACATCTGACAGGTAAGACCTTTCACTCTGTGGCTTTTTAACTTGATTTATTCAAAAAGAAAGAGCAGCAATATACTAAAGTACAGAAATTATCTGCATATCTTTTATTTTTAAAATTGTTGTATTATGCAGAAATTATTCATTGAACTGTTGCCTCATAATATTCTGCAATATACTGTAATATTCACAATGTGGGCTGCTTGTGATGTTTCTGTACAGTAGCTCATCAGGGTGTGGTCCTGTAAACCCTCTAAACTCAACAGTTATTTTACTACGGTATTACTGAGATTTCCAACAACAACAGTGCATGTAATGTCGGGTGACTGTTATTTTGTTTATTACATTACAGTTTTTCTCAGTCGCTTTGGAGCATCGCTCGAATCATCCTTAATATTTGCAAAGAAGTATGTGCATTTCTCAAAACAATGTGTACAAACAGCACCACACAATAGATTACCTGCAAAAGCCTGTAACTTAACTCAAAATCTTTAGTTCATCTCTCAAAAATAAGTATTTATGTCAATGAACATATCAGTGCCATCAGAATGAAAAGTCCTTGTGTCATTGTTCACAAACAAGATGTCAAAATGCTTAGTCATGTTGTCAATATAACTCTGCACTCTGTTAGTATTACCTGATGTAAACTATGGCAACAGTTTGGGTGACAGTTACTGTATTGAAATGCAGAAGGCTGCACTTCTTATGTATGCCATATATCCATTTCAAAAGTACAAATTTACACATTACTGTATGTGGGATATTGATTGAAAGAGACTGGACAGGATTCACAGTAACACTTTACTAGTGGTCTGACAAAAAAAAAAAAAAAAAACACAACGTATTGTGATTAGACAGAAATATGGGCACCGAGGCGGGAAAAAAAAAAGATTAGAAAGGCAAACCAGGAAACACTCCTTAGGCAGAACTTTACTTTTGCCTGCAGCACTGTTTGAGGAATCACACTGCAGTCTGTCTACACCACCTGGTGTGCCAGTCTGTCGGTCCACAGATTCTCATCTACATCCCAACGAATATCTTCCCTTGCAATGCAATGTGGAATTGGAGTCAAGTGAACCATCTCACAACTTCATACAGTATATGTGCATGAGGCTGGCTTCAACCTGACCAAAAGCAGAAGGTATGGTTTGGAATGTCATTGACCACAGAGCTACTGTTGATTTGCAGGCCAACAGGGAGGAAATATCCATTGTCAGAATCTGTAACTCTTGTGTTGTCCTCTGTCTAAATATGCTTTTCCAATTGAAGGTTCATGAGATGCACCTTTGAGCAATTTCAGAGAACTGGTTTATCATTAGCTGATCCTTATTCTCTTCATTAGTGAAAGTCAAGATTCACCTGCCCAATTCATGGCAAATTTACAAAATGTCTAATAGAAATGTGTAGAAAATATGCTTGACAGTTTATGACAAATAGATCAACCATTTAGCATTTAATGACTTATACGATGAACTAATGACTAGATGTTTTGGGGGGTAAGACTGTTGCACAGAGAATTATATAATACATTTTGAGCAACATGACATTAGAAACTGATAATGTAGGAAACAGCAGACAAATGTACATAATCAGTTGCATGAGTGTACCAAAGCAATCACAACTTGTTCAAAAGAATGAAAAACTGCTTTTATGATGTACACAATTGATTAGATGATGTGGAGGTTGAACAAGTAGTTTTGGGAATTTCATTTCTGATCTGAGAAACAAAGCACCAAAAGCACTGGGAGAAAAGGAAAAACTGTTTATAGTCTTCTGTTTTGACTTTGTTAGTGATGTTTGGCAAGAAAAGCATAGCTGTTATTAATGTCTGTGTTAAACTAAACATCTGTGGTCTTGACATGAATGACATGTCTTGTTGAGGAGAGTTTGTGCTGTTACTTTAGTAACTGATCAGATGCACTACTTTCACATGTGGACAGAAAACGGGTGAAAAATTCCACAAAGCACATGATAAAGCACATCTAGACACTAGATGATGACAAGCGATGGTGCGGACTCTTAATGACAGGGACCGGAAAAAAACTAGAAACCAGCACAGAATAAACTTGAACAAATGATCTGCAATCAGGGGCGTGTCTATTGTGGTGGCCGGGGTGGCCACTGGCCCCCCCCTGAACTTTGGCTGCCACCCAGGTGCCCCCTAAAGATGTCTTGACGAAAGGTTGTTTTTAGTACATTTCTAAATGCATCTTGCAGTGGCGGATCCTGGATGTGTAGGCAGCTGCCTAGGGCCGATTTTCTTACTTGCTTTTACTTAATTTGGCGGTTTCATGATAAGTGTGATCTTAATGGAACCACCCTAGTCAGAGAGCGCAGTAATGGTAGCGATCCTGTGCGCAAGGCATCGGGACGAAGATCTATCAACTCACCAAGCGAGATTTCCTTCCAGCTCAACCACAAAACTGGATGTGGGCTTTTGAAAAAAAATACTGTTATTCGTTATGAATTTGGCGTCCTGCCTGCTGTCACGTCTATGCACGCGATATGTTGTTGAAGAGGACCGGCTGGGAATCACAGGGTGTGATAGAATAACATACAATACCTTTCACGCAAGAACAACCCGTGTTTGTATTTTAATTTCTTTGGTATGACCTATCTTTGTTCGGAGTGTGTAGCTGCGCAACGCCCCCCAACTGTGTTGAGGGTTTAGGTGAGTGTTAGAGTATAATATAATTTTATGATGGATCTCGACGTATACTAGTCACGGTTAAACCTAAATGAGACATAGAGAGAAAGCGCATTCCTTGGCAATTAGGATGAAATAGAATAAAAAAAAACGATTATTTAGAAAGAAATCCAAAAGTTAATAATTTTATTTCACAGTAAGCAGAGTGTCAGATTTGCATTGACAAGCTTATTAGGGACTACTTTTTCAATAGGAGACACTGCGAGTGTTAAAATAATAACGGAATGTATTAAGAAATTTTGTTTGTTTTTTGCTTGTATAACTGAGGTAAGGCCTTGAATTCATTGATAAATCCTTTCATTATCCCACAGGCTCGGAAAAAACCGGACAACCGGGTGTTCACCAGAGGTCACGTACAGCTGGCAGGGCAGAATCGAACACGTGTGAGAGGTCCGAAAAGACATGTCGCCAGTCCATAGAGGCAAGGCACTGCCCCCTCAGAGACTGTCGCGCAACTAAGATTCCTCGACCGCGTGCAAAGGCTAACGCTAGCCATTGCATGGCATGAAGAGCTCCGCAGCGATTCTAGCTCCACGGAT
Source organism: Sinocyclocheilus anophthalmus (assembly GCA_018155175.1). NCBI lineage: Eukaryota > Metazoa > Chordata > Actinopteri > Cypriniformes > Cyprinidae > Sinocyclocheilus > Sinocyclocheilus anophthalmus. The sequence goes on from JADLZN010011584.1 coordinate 17,616, forward strand.
TCTGACGGCGCCATGTGTCACGTATAAAAAAGCACTTAAACAGGATTCTTCGAGGACCCTGGACAGGTGATCGGGGGCCGAGAGGATAGCACGGGGGGAGACGATGGGACGATAAGCGGTGATAGTCATAATCTGAGCAGGGCACCATCGCTCCTCGTGACCTGCGCAGGGGCCGCGGCGGGCAGCAGAGATGCGCTGCTCGAGGGGGATGGGTGCTGAGCGGAGACTGTACTACACGCGTGGCTTCCCGATGAGCATGGCGCAACTGACATATCCTGGACCCGCCCTGCGTCCTGTAGGGCTGATGGGGCTGGTGGTGGGTGGTTTTGATGCACCATTCACACGACCACATGAGGCAATCAGGGCAAACCAAAACCCTCTGCAGTTACTACAAAGCCTCACATTAAACCTATGAGGAGAAGTAAAAGGAAGAGACTACAGGTTGTGATTTGAGCTGTTTTTTTCTTTCAGACCAGGGTTATGAAAACTTTTTGGTACTTCAAATAAAGCTCAAAATTCAATTTACATATTAGCTGAAAACTTAAGCACTAAGATTACTAACTGGAACTAAAATAATAATAATTATATATATAATATATATAATATAATATATATTATATATATATATTATACTATAGATTATATAAACATAAAACAGTATAACTTATAAAAAAGATATATATATATATTATAGAAAAATCTAAAAATGAAATTGAAAGAATAAAAAGTAAACATAAAGCTTATTCAAAATATTAAAAAAATTATACATAGTATATTAAATAATACTTTTAACAAAATTAGTTTGTCTGGCAATCTAACTAAAATAAGTATTAAAATTACCATCTGAAATAAAATAAAACTAAAACTGAAATATAAATTAATTAAAACTTCATAGACATATTTAAAAAAAAAAATCACATAAAACATAATACAAAAATTGTTAAACTGCAAATTTAAAATATTAATAAAACTAGATAATAATATTATAAATAATACAAAAAAAATCCAAAATACATTTAAGTGTTTATTGCACGTTATCTATTTGCATCTGTAATTTCAATTACCATTACTAGCCTTAAGTTTTTTTCAAAGAGCTAAAAATCTTCACTTCAGCAGCACTTACATACACCAAACTTAACAGTTTTATTCCAGTCTATATTCTGAAGATTTTTACAGAGGAATTTGTTCATATATAATTTGCTTGATTACATATATTTTATTCTTCTATATATATTCCCTCTGGCTGTTGACAGTATTTTCTGGACGGATTATGGTAACTAGCGAAATCCAAAAAGTTAATTTGAACATGGTTTATAGGTTACTGTCTGGAAAATGCATTCAAAGGAAGCATTATTGGATTAGATAATGGCCTCATTTGCATTCAGAAAACGTTTTTTTTTCAAACAGTTGTTTTAATGTACTGTGATTAATCAACTGGGGAAATATTTTACCGTTCACCTGTAGTGTCTTGCTTTAATGGAGAAATCACATTCTAAACAAATGTATTAAACATAACTTGTTTTTGGATGACTAAATGGGCAAAAAATCTCATAGACTCCATATCTGCAGTAGGAAACAGAGACTTCAGGATGGACTCTTTTCCCTTGGGTCTGAAACCATGCATTCTTCAGAAATGTAAGAATGTAGTTTACAAAGTTTTTCTGCTTTCCTCCATGAGTCTATTTAACCAGCGTGGCGACTAACCTGTCTGCTTTGTGTGTAGCTTCAATGCAGATTTAAACTGAGCTCAAAACTCAGTATGCATAATGTGAATATTAAAATTGTGTCTGAATATTGACTCAAATTCTTATTTACTGTGAGAGATGTATTTGTTGTCTTTTTTTTAAAGCTGAAAAGCAACATTTTTAATATTCTTTGTTATTTATAGTATTTATTCATATTTTTGATTTGCACTTTTTTGATCAGAAAGTGTCAGAAATGAGAAACTAAAATCACCAAACATGACTGGACCAGAAAGATGCGTGCAGCTTTAGTACACAAAACCAAGTCTCTCATTTGAATGACTTGAGCCCACATTTGACAGGCAAATATTTGTGCAACCTGACACAGAATCATACATACTGTGTTATTATTGCCGTGTAGACAGCATAGTCTGATATAGTGCATAGGAATCAGTATTAAAGGGATAGTTCACCCACAAATGAAAATGCATCATTTAATCATTTAAACACGCTCATGTCCTTTCAAACCTGTATGACTTTCTTTTGTCTGTGGAGCACAAAAGAAGACTGAGAAATGTCTCTGTCATTCAAATAGGAATCCAAACGATCGGGAGTTTCGCGTGAGGACGGGAAAGTTCCCCACGTAGATTTCCCTCTTGTTCAAGTTAATCACAAATCAACTTGACCAAATAGAAAGCTGCTCGGTCTGAAAGTGACTTCTTTAATCTGTGTTTTATACATTTCTACACTAATGACAATCGACATTGTACCTTTTCCCCCCACAAAATTTCACAATGGCATATGTGTGACACAGTGTTGCACTGTATAATTGCAGTAACGTATTTCCCCACTGGGTTTTTTTATAGATAGTAGCATCAATAATATGATTGCAGTTATTTATTTATTTGAAATGTTTATTGTAGTATAGTTGTATTTATGTATAAACAACAAAATTATTTCTTATTTTCAGAAAATGAATACAGCGATATTTGACGGAAAAAGGCCAATAGGAAGAGTGCAGAGTTAGTTAGCTCTCCCATGAGAGGTGGCGAATTTTGGAGGAGGGGTTTTATAGGGGGGTCTGACCACCTTATTTAAGGTTTGGGGGGTCTTAAAGACGCGTAGCTATTCTTTGTTGCGTATAATTTTGATATTTTAGCAGCAAAAGTTAGGTTACAAGCTTTCGCTAACTAGCCTATTAGTTAGTTAGTTAGTTCGCCTGAAGCGAACAATAGCAAAAGTTAGCTGACCTCGATGCGCTTGGCGTAGAATAATCGGACAATCATTAGGAACAATAAAGAAATAAAATAAATAAAAAACACTGGACATTATTTATCACTTTATTATAGATCATCGCAATTATACCACAAAATGTTGGTGATTTGTTAAATTTGTTTTTAAAATCGTTCAAATACTACAAAAAAAAATTCTAAAGAGTATTTGTTAAAAGTGATCAAAAGTTATTGCATTGTGGAATCTGGCTTATGCCATAGTATGATAATTAATAAATACATCCGCCCTTACGATGTCAGGCAATCAAAACATCTTCAGAATGTTTGGGCAATCAATTATTAAACTAACATGTGACGCTAGCAACAACTTTTCTCGTTTGGAAATTTACCATGGCAACAATTACTAGAAAAAAAAATTATAATTAGCTATGTTGGGTGTAATGCATTAAGAAGTAATAATTGCTGTAATTTATTTACTTTTTCCTTGAAAAAGTAAAGTATGGGACTACTCTCAATTTTTCTGTAATTTAATTAGTTACCTCTGATGTAACGGCATACTGCATAGAACAATTCTGACTAAACAATGGTGAATTTTAGCAAATATAAACTGAAAAATTGTTGAAGGTGTCTGAATAAATTTTGTTTTGACTGTATCTATTTGATAAATGAAGTTAACCAACTAACATTATACGTACTCTTGGTTTCTGTACCCAAAATTAAAAAAATTTACAAATGCATTGAAAATATTGGTATCGGTACTCGGTAACGGCAAGTACCAAAAATAAAAGTATCGGTATCGGGAGAGTACTGGAAAAAGTGGTATCGGTGCATGTCTCTTTAAATGCTAATGAGCTGCTGCTCCCTGCCCCCTTTCCCAGCTTTTCCAGCTATTGAGATGTGCCATTACAGCTCATACCTGCTAAAACATCTGTTATGGTTCTGATTATAATGTTTATCGTGCTGAAATCATGCGTTTAAACCATATTAGTTTAAACTTCTTATACGGTTTTCTGAGTGCACAAGGACAGAAGAAAAGCGGCCTGTCACAGCTGGGAGTACTAAAAAATAAGGTTTCATTCAACACAAGTTTGTTAAAAGCACACATGCGTTACAAAAACAGTCGGTTATGTCAGTGAAGGTAAACAGCTAGGAAAGAAATTGCATGTTTATATTACATCTGTGTGGCAGCAGCAATATACAGTAAATAATCTGTTCTCTAGCTGGGACTTCAAAATAGTGTTCTGTGCTGGTCTGTGCAGCCAAAGATAGAACAGTTAGCGTGTTTTGCTCAAACTTTTGCCATGGCATTAGAATTGGTACACTGTTGTCACTTGCGAAAACACAATAACAGCGCCATGGGTGTTAAGTTATAGATTAAGGGGTGGTAATATTATAATGAGATCCATTTGCCACGTCACCAAGGGAGCAAAATCAGACGCGCTTGTTTTCTCAGACGCGTGCAGAAAAAGGCTTACCAAAACAAAGTTACTGGGTTAATCTTTTTCACGTTTCCTTGGTTGGTAGATGCACTGGGGACCTGATTATAGCATTTAAAACCTGGAAAAGTCCGATTTTCATTATATGTCACCTTTAAAATAGATGACATTTTGTTTGTATCATTGTGTTTTCTATATTCAGGATGACAAGTATTACGGTTGGGCCAAATGAAAGCTAAAGATAATGTGAAATATCTAGCAAATTGGACAGTTTTTCCGAAAACTTTTGGAAAAAAGCAATCCAGTAGTTCGATATGAGTATTGTAATGTTCTTCAGTAAAAACGTTACAAACCAGAGTGCCATTTATGGGTCACTTTAGTGTCACAGTTTGAGTAGGTATGTAATTTTCAAACATAAGGAGTTGTGAGGATGTGATAATACAGGTGTATCTCAATAAATTAGAATTTCGTGGAAAAGTTTATTTCAGTAATTGAACTCAAATTGTGAAAGTCGTGTATTAAATAAATTCAATGCACACAAGGAATGAAAGTAAGGTTGGATTTAAGTCTTTGGTTCTTTTAATTGTGATGATTTTGGCCCACATTTAACAAAAAAACCACCAATTCTCAATCTCAACAAATTAGAATACGTAATAAGACCAATAAAAAAACATTTTTAGAGAATTGTTGGCCTTCTGGAAAGTATGTTGATTTACTGTACATGTACTCAATACTTGGTAGGGGCTCCTTTGCTTTAATTACTGCCTCAATTCGCGTGGCTGGAGGTGATTCAGTTTGTGGCACTGCGGAGGGGGTATGGAAGCCCAGGTTTCTTTGACAGTGGCTTTCAGATCATCTTCATTTTTTGGTCTCTTGTTTCTCATTATCCTCTTGACAATACCCCATAGATTCACTATGGGCTTCAGGTCTGGTGAGTTTGCTGGCCGGTCAAGCCACAACAATAAAACACCATGGTCATTTAACCAACTTTTGGTGCATTTGGAAGTGTGGGTAGGTGCCAAATCCTGTTGGAAAATGAAATCGGCATCTTCAAAAAAGCTGGTCAGCAGAAGGAAGCAATGAAGTGCTCCAAAATTTCTTGGTAAACGGGTGCAGTGACTTTGGTTTTCAAAAAACACAATGGACCACCAGCAGATGAAATTTGCACCCCAAATCAGCACAGACTGTGGAAACTTAACACTGGAATTCAAGCAACTTGGGCTATGAACTTCTCGACCCTTCCTCCAGACTCTAGGACCTTGGTTTCCAAATGAAAAACAAAACTTGCTCTCATCTGAAAAGAGGACTTTGGACCACTGGGCAACAGTCCAGTTCTTCTTCTCCTTAGCCCAAGTAAGACGCCTCTGATGTTGTCTGTGGTTCAGGAGTGGCTTAACAAGAGGAATACAACTGTAGCCAAATTCATTGACACGTCTGTGTGTGGTGGCTCTTGATGGCCTTGACCCCAGCCTCAGTCCATTCCTTGTGATGTTCACACAAAAAATTTCTTGAATCGATTTTGCTTGACAATAATCATAAGGCTGCGGTTCTCTCGGTTGGTTGTGCACGTTTTCTTCCACACTTTTCCTTCCACTCAACTTTCTATGAATATGTTTGGATACAGCACTCTGTGAACAGCCCGCTTCTTTGGCAATGAATGTTTGTGGCTTACCCTCCTTGTGAAGGGTGGCAATGATTGTCTTCTGGACAACTGTCAGATCAGCAGTCTTCCCCATGATTGTGTAGCTTAGTGAACCAAACTGAGAGACCATTTTGAAGGATCAGGAAACCTTTGTAGGTGTTTTGAGTTGATTAGTTGATTGACATGTCACCATATTCTAATTGGTTGAGTAGTAAATTGGGGGGTTTTTGTTAAATGTGAAGCCAAAATCATCACAATTAAAAGAACCACATACTTAAACTACTTCAGTCTGTGTGCAATAAATTTATTTAATACACGAGTTTCACATTTTGAGTTGAATTACTGAAATAAATTAACTTTTCCACGACATTCTAATTTATTGAGATGCACCTGTAAATCTCAATTTTGCGCAAGTTGGAAATTGGAATATTTCATGTGTAGATATTTGTATTGTTTGTTTCAGACCACCATGCTGAATCAAATTCCCAAACTGATGAACAGCATACACATGATTCAGCGTGTGTCTCAATATTACAACACCTCTGAACACATGACATCGCTCTTTGTGAAACAAGGGACATTGAAATAGGAACAGACAGTAGACCTGTGACCAAAGAGGTAGAGAGGGTCACTAATCAAATGGTGACCACCAGCAAGGCTTATCTCTGCCAAGGGGTGATGAAAATATGGGACTTGGACAGGTTGGTCTTATGTGAGATGCTGAACTTCATTTCTAAATTTAAATAGACAAAATACATTGGTCTGTGTTCGCATTTAGGAAGGAACTGCTTCAGCGGATGAAAGAATGTATTCAGCTGAACCAGGAGTACCAGCAATGCTTCCACCGAATGAAAGAGAAATTACAGGAGAACCCTCTTGAACGGCAATTTGAATTGAGGTCTGTAAACCATAGCATTAAAGTCAACTTTAGATCAAAATTTAACCCTATATTTACTTTCTTAACTCAGCTCTGCTTTGTCGTACCATCAGTGAAAATTACATATTCGGAAAGTTTGATACATTCTGCAAACGTCTGGAGAAGATAACAGACATGGCCACAACTCTTGAAGATTTTTCAAGCCTGCAGTTTATGAAAGTTGAAGGTGTTGATAAAATATACATGCGCTATCAAACGATTGTTTCCAGCATCAAATCCAAGACCTACAATGTGCTTGACCACCGCAAATTAGAGGTAAGGTCTCTTATGACTGTGTATATTTTGATTTAGTTAAGTGTTTTTTTTTAGACGTGATCCATCTCTCATATGACATGATTTTTTTTTAGTTTGACAATGACTACACTGAGTTCAGAAGACAAATCCAGGGCTTATATCAGTCTCTTGATGCACTGATTGACACTTGGCTTCAACGTCCGCTCATTGTAAGGCCCTTTTAGTCAAGTGAAAGATTTATATTATTAAGTGAACATTTGAATGACTGATCCATTCATTGCAGCTCATGACCAATAGATTACATACATTTTCAGTGTATTCCTCCTACATTGAAAGGAAATGTATTTACTGCCCCCACAGACTCATCAGGTCCTTGACCTGCTGTCCAAATTTGAGAACGGTGTGGGCAGACAAATGGACCTCACCCAAAAGTATATGGTAGTTCTGCAAAGGTATGAATGTGACCTTGAGTTTGTGCGCAAACTCTACCAAAGAGAGAAGAACAATCCCTCTTCTGCACAATTCAAGTAATCCTGAGTTGTTTTTTTCCTGTGAGTGCTCACCAAAGGGCTCAACTCTTTTCAGTATTAAATCCTTTCATAAGACATGAAAAACATGAACAATATTAACACATATCCGAAATATCCAACACAAAAAAACACTGGGACTACTGTGACTGTTTATTACTGGGACTAAAAATTGTTTTACATTTTCTTTTGCAGTTGGCTAGTAAAATTCAGTGGTCACAAAATCTATTTAAAAAAATTCATTTGCCAATGCAGATCCTAAAAGACAAATTGGACATTATGCAGGTAATTTACAGACAAAATTGTCACATCTCATTAGTAGATTAACACAGTTTATTTGAATTTTAATGAAATTTGAGCCTGAAAAGCACCTTTTAAGAAACTTGTCTTGACTTTAAGATGCCAGAGAGGAGGAAGATTATTCAGGCATACAACAAACTTGCTGCCGTGCTGCTGGAGTATGAAATGATACATCACAAAGCTTGGGTTGATGGTGTGGAACTGGGACTATATGGTCTCAAATCTTCACTGCTGACTAGACACCCAGAAACCAAGGTTAGCAAGTTTATATCACTTCAAAACAGAATTTCAAAAGACATTATTCTTTGGCAAAATGGAACATTACATTTTAAAACAGTTAAAATTACTACAAATTCTAATTTTTAATCTGTTATTATTTATAAAAACCCAAACTATATACTCATAAAATCATAAAACATTTAAGAAATATATTTTATTTTATTTTATTTGATCATTGAATCCTCCATTATTTGTGGATAGGTGTTCTATGTGAATCTTGACCCTCTAGTCCTGGAAGTTTTGCAAGAGGCAAAAAACATGTATACATTAGGTGCTAATGTACCTGATGTTATCTACAACATGGCTGCCAAAGAACCTCAGCTGTGGTCGAGTGCACTCTGTGCATTTCAGATGAGCAAGCGAGTGAGATAAATATGCACCATTCATTAAAGAATAGTTCAGACAAAACTGTTAAAGTTTGTTTCTTCATCAGAAATGATTTGGAGAAATTTAACATTGCATCACTCGCTCATCAGTGAATGGTTGCCGTCAGAATGAGAGTCCAAACAGTGATAAAAACATCACAATAATCCACAAAACTCCAGTCCATCAATTAACATATTGTGAAGTGAAAAGCTTGTTGTTTTAAATAAACAAATTGTCAGTAATATGTTTTAATTCAAACAAAGTCCTCGTCACCAGTGTTTCCCAACTTTTTTTTAGTCGCGGCACCCTTTGGAAATTTTAACAAACTCGTGGCACCCTACAAAATTAATTTTGTAACAATATTTGAATTTATAACTTCGATATGATAATTTGAAAATTATAGATATTCAGTACAACAGGGAAGAAATGCAGAATATAATGTCATACAGATATTTTTAATATTATTAAAAAAATGTTGTCCATCAATGGTGGCAATCAGTAGGCTAATTTCTAATGAAGAGACCAATTTATATGACACATTTTAATGTAGGCTTTTATACATACATAAACATTATTTAATTACCATTATAAATAGATATCTCACAAATCTTTGCTCACTCAGTGTTTTTTTTATTTTA
>JADLZN010011585.1:0-38945 GCA_018155175.1 Sinocyclocheilus anophthalmus
AGGCTGACACATCTCAGCGGGCTGTAGCTCTCCATCTGCAGGGGGCTCACACAAATTCTTCCTGGTCGATGGGGGTGATTCCGGCTCTGGTCTGGCTGTGCTCTGGACTGGAAAAGACACTCTTCAGGCACCTAATGATGGCATCTCTCCAGTTAAGTCCAGAGGCGTCTGGGAAGTCAACGGGATGGTAATAATTAGCCCCGATCCAAAACAATGACTTTTTTTCAATAAAGGCTAGATGGCAAAAGTCCTTCATGTAGGTGACAATATAAATCTAAGACTCAAACAGCCCACTACAGCAAATCCGTCTATCTCGTCCTGGTGGTGAAATTGCAGGACATGATCATAGAGAGACGACTAATAACTTCCAAAACCACACACGTTTATAATACTATTCCAACACGCATGCAATACAGTCCAGCACAAAACAAAACCACACTGTACGCATCAGTGACCTAGGCCCAACAGAAGAATGGCAACAGCGTACAACTTTTAAGGATGACTACCACAATGAGGTAATCAATCAAACACCGCTGAAAACCAATGACAACTCATTATGACGGTCGACCAGGTGGCCGGAAAAACTCTAGCAAAAAAACCTCACTATGGTAACGAAGGAAACAAATACCTCTATTATAGACGACAAACAAACTGACAATATCTGTCTTACAGGAGCTAACCAGTGCTTTATAAGTATAAGTTAGATTAAAAAAATTATACAGTTTCTTAGGGCACCAGTGCAAGTGTTTCGACACTAGCTGGGCTAATATAAACAGCTATGAACAGATTTTTTTTCTTGATCTCACACCAGTGAGACAACTCTGGCTGATTGCAGTGTTGATACCACACGCCCTGGAGTAATTTGTGGGCCTGCATGTCTCTAACCATGCCACAGTAATTACAGTACCATCTCTACCAGCTGGTGCGGTTCGCATTCAATCATGCGGAGTAACTTTTCTTTCAGCCATTAGCCATTGACAACATTAGTCTTCTTACTATTTAAGATATTCTTCATGATGGTAAAAATGGTTTCACAATGCTAATATATTGGCCCATCTGACACTACGACCAAATGACATTTAGCGAACAAATTAACACACCCAAAGTTCAACGTGATGATGAGAACTTAAACAGTAATCATCTTCTGAATGAGAAAGGTCACAGTAATTTAAAGGCCACAATAGGTGAATTTTTTTGTGCACTTAGACTGGCGGGTATTCACAACAAACAAAGAAACAAATCGCGTAGTTCTGCACTGGCACCCGGTGACTGAGTGGTAGGAATTAGTGGAGTTGTCGTCTTCATCCCCACCGGGGTTCGCCGATGCAATCCGTTGGGACTCGGGCAGAAATCATGATCATGGATGAGCTTAAGGTATTAAAAGTTTCATTAGCATTGTCGTCGTTGAATGTAAAGACAGAGTGAGGGGCTGAACAAACTCCTGTCCGGGGAAGTGACAAAACCAAAGGCTGCGGAGAAAGCTGAAAGCTTCCAGAAAGTCGCGCAGTGATAAGCAGTCAGCGTCTTTTATCATACTAGTGAATAGGATTTCTATCCTCTGAAAACGACACGGATAGCCATTATCCTCATACACGAGGGTCTAAATGTAATTGATGGACGAATAGGATATTAAGCGAACACTAAAGGCTGCCAGTGGTAAACTATTGACTAATTCAAACCACACATCCGGAGACAACAAGATCTTTTTGGTATCGATCACAAACAAAAGTTCGTTCAACACATTACGTTGGGAGATACCCTTGTGATCAGGCACAATGTTCTGAACTATTGAAAACTTCCAACAGGAAAGGACAGTAAATGTTACACTCCTCTTCGCGCCGAGCAACACTGTTCATGCCAGCTGTTTACAACTACTATCTCAATGACTCGTGACCACCATTCGCACCTGCCCTTATCCTAAACCCACACCTTGTGAACACCTCACATAAATGTGTCGTTCGTGCTTACAACAAAAGAACATGACCATGGCAGGACGATTTTGAAAGACATCATTGGCTAAAAATTTAAAATTATAAAAGGGCACTTAGGCACCAAATCATATGTCGGTGTTGGCGCTGAAGGTCTTCTATCAGTGATGGTCGTTTTACTTGTAACTCTAGAATTTCTAAATCAGGGTTATGAACCCGTTTTGAGTTAAAGGGTAGTAACGTGTACAGCCGAGAGAACCTGGAGATTATGTTGATGGGTGAACGAAAGCTTCGTCGTTATCTCCAGAACAGTGAAAAGTGGAATGAAAACTTATGTTATTAGGAGGCCTTTGAACAGTGTGTTGTCGAACACTTATATAAGTAGTTATTAAAACTTGCAGAAATACTCCCCAAGGGAAGCATGTGATCCATGCATGATAAAGGAGCAGTATGGGGCATGGCTAAGCCCCGCAGCCAACATCTGATTGGAACAATCGCAATGGGATGGACCAAAATCAGCCTGCTTAAAAATAGACACAAAGCCCTTGTTGCTTTGCTTCCTCTGCGCTCTGAATCTTGTGCTGCTTTTCGTGCCTTGGTACTCCGCAGCTGTGCAAAGCGCTCCTAAATTGGGTGTTTGTGGCACATCTGTACACCATCATGCGAGCAGAGACTCCCAAACGTCAAGATTTCGTGGTGTATGAAACTTCGGTTTGGCGACGCTGCAGCGCTAGAGGGGCATGCGCCCAAAGCCTATAAGAGGGCTAGTGAGTTCTGTATAAATCTCAGACGTCGTTTCAGAAGAACTGCCCACGCTCTCTGCTCACCATTATAAATCCCCATGTCATCCGAGGGCATTACCCCCGAAACTACTTCCTTTCTACAACGAACCGGCGGGATTCCTTCAATCCGTCATCAACAAGGAACTCAGTCTCTTTTCCAGCGCAAACGGAAGGCGCTGGACGCAACAGGTCGTCTGTCTGCTGAAATCGGTCGCTGACACTATTAAGCATTAAATGGATATAGAAAATCTTGTCGTTAGGAGTTTGAATCTCACCGCAGGTGTGGCCAGTTACAGAAGCTAGTACAGCTTACTAGAATTTTTGGACCTTCCTCAGAACTCCGTATACTGAGTGAGTTTGCCTGAACCTTTTGTGTGCTATCGTCTAAGATCTCTGCCTCAGATCCTTTTGTTACCGCGGCTTAGCTCGTAGACTTTAAGATCAAAACATTTATTAGCCATTTGCCAGGATATGTACAAATATTCAATATTGATGAGATATCCTGATGGAACCACCTTCTCCGCTTGAACGGACCCGTTTCCTATTGCATAAAGTGCTGTAAACTATTTAATTTCTGCTGTGAAGTCTCGCTTTCAAAGTCAGGGTTGATCTTACTCTTATCAGACTTCGATTACCCCTCTGAAAACCTGAACTCAATTAAAATATTACAACATTTTCTTACACTAGATACATTTTTACCGTTCTGTTAGAATGCACCTGTGCGGTCGCCAGCACCTTCAAATAAAATGCAGTAGCATCATTAAAGAGTCCTGTGTGGTGTTTCCATGTTTTCTACGCAGAAACTGGTAAATCTAGGGACTAGGGACGCCATGTGGCGGCGACGACACCTGACATTATGACACGTCCGTGTCACTATTAAAATGTGCTATTTATCTTATTAACCATCTCGTCCGAAAACATCTGATAAAGTAGTACACAAGTCAGCAAAATATATAGCATTGTTCTAGTGGTTTTGGATATTTTAATAAAAAAAAAAATCTGCATATTCTTGGCCGTTAAGCAGGAGAGCTTGTTTAGGGTTCAAGTAATCAAACCGACTCCTGTTTTTTGTCTGAGTTTAGTAAACACAATTTACTAGTCATCTTTTTTTTTATATCAATTATGCAGTTGTGCTTTGCAAATTGGTATTTTCATCTGGCCTTGAAAAATATAGAGCTGTCAATGCGTAGTATAACCCGTAGAAACACTTAACTCCAGGCTGCTTAATGTATCTCCTAGGAGTGACAATGAGTCAACAGATGAAAAACAACTCGGTCGGAGTCCTCGAGCTCCACCTTAAACTTGTGATCATATGATACCTCTTATTCATCGTCTCCTCCAGAATGACATATGTCCATTGTGGCATCGGATGTGGATCGGAGTCGGGGATGAGGACTCGGCTGCGGTGACCCCTTTGGGGAAGGTAGCTTGCCCGATCCTGACCCAGATGACAGCTATGCTTCCCGGGCTGACAAAGCGGTCGTCCTAGCTCAAGTGGAGAGATGCCCCGGTCATGACTCATCAACTTTAAGTACCGACTGGTTATCTCTCTGGCGGCCCGGTCTGGGCTCTCTACCCCCGCCTCATTGCATTCTTCCCGCGTGGCTGAGGGGTGACAAGGTCCATGGACGGACATTTTTTCTGCCCAACAACCGTGTCTGGTGCCGTTCCTCCTCCCTCATAGCGCGCGCGATGGTGGGACGCCAGGGATAACGCAGAATCCCCCCTGGTTGAGTGCGGCGTTGGTGCGTGAATGACAATATAATCTATTTGTTCCTTTGTCAGCGGACTCGCTTCCACCTGGAGGGGTAACCCTCATTTCCCATCCAAGGCCTGTAAGTTCTCGTCCGTTCTTACGGCCAAGGCTCACAGAGCCGCTGGACAGGCTGCCTCCACGCTGCACGCCATGGCACTCCTGCAGGTATACCAGGCCAAGGCACTAAAAGAGTTGCAGGAGGGTAGTTCTGACCAAGGGCTGATGCAGGAGCTGCACACAGAGACGGACCTCGCTGATAGCACGGAATTCATGCCGCGCTCCATGGTCAGGGCTATGGCCACTGTCTTGCTGAACCTGTTGATATGCTGGAGACCGACCAATATATGTTTTCTCGTGACTCCCCTATCTCCCATGGTCCTGCCTATTCAGCTGGCCATGTGCAGTCGAGATCCTTGGCCCAGAGGTTTCTCGGCTGCCCATCAGAGCAGACAACGGAGGCAATCAAGCTATTCCGCCCGCGGCCCTCTGCGTCTTTCACCCCGCCTTCTGCTCTGCCCGCCTGCTCGGCTCCGAGGGCAGGCCCTCCCTGCGCTTCCTCCGTACCACTCCCCTGCTCAGTTGCCTCAGGCCAAGCGGAGCATCCCCACCAATGGCCCAAGCGGGAGCTCGGGCCGCAGGGGTTGCGAGGGCACCCGCACATAGCGCTGGTCCCAGCCCCTGCGCATACCAGCGGCAACTGTAATGTTTGCAAGCAGCCCCTGAAACGGGCAAACCCGGACAATACAGAGGGACACAGCTGTCATCCGGGAGATTGTGACGCGCACCACTCCTCCCGCTGGAGGATTGGACGCCGGGTGGAGAATCTTCTTGGTTTCTGCTATTTGGATTGAGTCCGCAAGACCATGCAACAAAAAACGGAGCCCAGTTTTTCCACTATATCTCGGGTCTACGAAAACTGTCTCCGGTGGATGGGACTGGTGCAGCAGGAAGGCCCTGACACAGCCATCAATCCCCCTCGGATGAAGTGCCATATCTGCGCAGTGGGCAGCAGTTGCCAGTCTTGTGCGACATTCATGCCGTTTCCTTCCCATGCCCCCTGCCCAACACGAGCCCCCCGAAGGGTCAAAACAAAGGTTTTGCACTGCACACCTTCACCCCACTCGAGATGACCTGGATGCCCTTCCAAGTGTGGTGCGATACCCTGGTCCTCCGTCACCACTTGTCCACCATGTGAGGATCCCGACCTGTGGGGATGTCACTCGTTCCCGCGTGTGTGTATAGGTCTCTGTGGAGCCTGGTCCCCTATACTCACGCCTCAGCACGATTCTTGCGGCTCATGGACGACGCCTCAGACTCGCTATGCGATTCACTGTGTGCCGCTGGCGTCCCCCAAGTTCAGGGATGCATCCAGTATCCACCTCTGTGCTGACCACGCAGTGCTTCTGTCTTACGGGCGAAATTCGGCAGTCCTGCTGGCGAAGTGACCACGATATAGAACGTCCCATCTCTCCGATATGGAGGTCAGGTTTGTACAGCCCTTATGTGTCATTGTACCCAGGAACCGGGCAGTGAGTTTAAGACCGCAAAGTTCCTTCGCCCCTGCGAGTTTTAAGAAAACCGAACCCTTCACAGCTAACTTAAGACCTATTCAAAAACTGTTGATGTGCAGAAAATCGGCTTGGTGCACATGCATCAGTCCCCAAGATTGACTTCTACATAAGCCCTTGACCTGAAGGACGCTTACTTTCATGTCTTGGCACAGGCCATTTCTCTGCTTTGCGTTCGAAGGGCAAGCATATCAGTACAAGGTCCTGTCCCTGTCTAGCTGTGTCCCGTCATGCTGCCGCACATCTCACCAAGTGTAACATATCTCGACGACTGCTCATTTGCTCAGTCCGTGAGGTCAGTTGTGCAACACAGGAATGTGCTCAGAGCCCACCTTTACCAGCTTTGGGACCCCTTGTGGGTCGCAACTGGTGGAGTGAAGAGTCCCAAACTTCTCCCTACCGAGTGGGGCGAGAGAATCTCGATTTCGTTGGAGTTGGACGTCGCGGGTGGTCAACCGGACGCTCGGCGCCCTCACAAGAACGTTTTGTTGTGTCGGTGCTGACTACTTGAATTCTCTTCAAGGCAGACACGGCCCCACTGAAACATTTCGAGTAATCCTGCGAAATATGCATCCACAGCCACAGTAACGCCTGCTCCAACGTCGTTTTATGAGTTGCCGCTTCAGCCCTGGCTTCACTGCCGTGTCCCGAGAGTGGCGCTGGCTAATGCCAGCGGCAGAAAATGCACCGAGTGGACAAGTCACCTCCGCCTGTCACTCTAAGGTACTATTCATGCCCATGTACTCGTACCCCTGCTATTTCTATGGGCAGGAGCGCCCCTAAGTACAGGCTGTCCAGGCATGCGTGTTGTGGCTTCTACGAATTTGCCTCCACCACACGCGTGGGGTGCCACGTATGGGCATGGGCATGCCGCTTCGGTATTTCGAATGGGTTCCCCATCTGAATTGGCAATCAATTGCCTGAAAGACTCAGATGTTGCTTGCAGTAACGCCTTGCACTGTGGGCCTCCTAGTGTCATAAATGCTGCATACGAGGGCACCAGACGCACCTAACTGGGGTCTGTACCCGAACAAACTGGTTTGGACCGTGTTTGCGTACATCAGCGCATCAGGGATGGGTCCCTACGCTTCCACCGTATCGTATGGATGTCGTGCACTGGTGTCCCTCCATCTCTCCTATGGAGTCCAGAAGCATCTGAATCACTTTCGTAGGCCTATTATTGCAGACTCTTGGGCCTGGCTCGTAACGTCTGGCAGCGCAACGAGGCTCTCACAACAGCTGCCGATGTGCCGGTGGGAGAATGAACTTTCATTCCCCAATAGGGGTGTCCAGGCATAGATCTGGATGGACACACTTCTGAGCCTGCACAGCGCGTAAAACCCTTGTTTGCCTCTCCAGACACATTCCCAGGCGCCACAGTTCTGGTGGCAAATTGCCGGACCGAGGGGGGACCCTCGGAGTGGGAATGCACTCTTGAGTAGCACAGCACGGGGCGCCCCGGGGCCTATTCCAATATGCATTATCTTAATCCCCCTATGTGGAGACTCTACTTGCACAGACACGGTGGGCAGAGGTCCAGGGGACGGACAAGGAGCAGTGCTGCGAGTTAGCAGTCACCTTACTGGCCCAACTGGACCTCACAGGGTTCCCAGACTGGCATGACTCTCTTCCGCTAACGCCACCTTCCAGGGCGCAGTAAATCCTCTGAGGACAACAACCTACTATTCTCATAGAACGTGCCACCTTTGCACCCGCAGCCAGGCATTTCTGGAACCGCTCCTTGGGGCGCTAAAGGGAAGCAGCGGAGTCCTAGGTGACCACCCGATCTGGCTGTGGTAGACCCCATCACTGCGCGTCGTGGCAAGACTTGCCGCGAGATCCCCGATCAAGAGCTGAGCTTTCCTTCCTAGGAGGGGTTGGAAGACGAAGGCTGTCTACCTCCACGTCCTCAAAAGTGTGGTTGTGTGCTAGCCGCAATTGCCGCACACGATTAGAACGGTCTCATTGATACAGAGAAACAACCATGGATCAGACTATAAGACAGCCTGAAGTTTTTGGTACATGTCGTAATGAACATGAAGACGTTTATAAAGTTAAAAGGAGGTATCTTACGACTTTCTGGAAACACTCTATTTTTTAGTTTGGTAGGTATAGGTTCTAATATACATGTTTGTTGATTTAGAATGACTTGTACAAGTTCAAGAGCAGTTCTTGCCTCTCCTAAAGTAAGGTGATGATTAAATTGTTCCTTTGGAGTATCAGTACCCCACAAGTGTCTGGCCGTGCCAATACGAAGCAGGCCGGTTGCCTGTTTTTTATTTGGGGTTTTCTGATCTGTATCAATCTTGGAAGTAAAGTAGTTCATAAAGTCATTACTGCTGTGCTGTTGGGAAACATCTGTACCTGTTGATATTTTATTTTTGGTTAACTTTGGTTAATTTGTTTTATTTCTGGCCAAGAGCTTTGTAACCCTTCAAAGACTGATGTATTTCAATCACCTTCTTCCTCGTCATTTCTGGAGTTTCTTTCACCTTTGGCATTGTGTTACTGTTTAAGACATTTTAGCCAACTTCATGCTGTTGAAAAAGTTATGTTTAAGTGTTGATTTGATTGAACAGGTTTGGCAGTGATCAGGACTGGTTTTGTTTTAACCCCATTATAAATTGAGTTTCATTTATTTGGGGAATTAGAAACTATGGGGGCAAATACATTTTGAATAACTTTTTAAGTTAAATAAATAACATTGTCATTTACAAACTGTATTTAGTAGTACCTTTTGGTTGCCTTTGTTTTGTGCTAGATTTTGATTTATGACTCAACTTAGTTTGTGGAATTAAATACTTTTTCATAGCACTGTATCCTCTAAGCAGCTGGTGTTTTGTGTGTTGTGTTCAATTCTAGGAGGAACTCAGTAAAGCACTGAAGTCTTTACAAGAGAAACTTAAACACAATGAAAAACTGAAAAGAGAGTTTGAAAAAACAGTTCAACACATTAAGGTGAGGTAACAATAAGGAGTCATTTTAATTACAGATGTAGGATCAGTATATGCAATTGGGATTGTTATTTTTTATATAATAAATTCCCATTTATGATGTTGTAAATAAGCAGCTATTTGGCTCTGGTTCTGTTATATATCATTATCCGAGTTTATCAGACATTAATGATGTGAAGTGTTGATGTGTGTTGATTAAGATGATTGAAGTGAATGTGATTTGATTTCAGTCTCAAGCTGATCACACAGAGCATCAGATTAAACAGCAGTTTGAGAAGCTTCATCAATTTCTCAGAGATGAAGACGCTCAATCCTACTGGGCACTGAGTTGGGAATAGGGAAAGAGCAGATAGGAGGAGAACTGGGTGAGAGATCACCCAGCCACAGTCTCAGGCTCTTTCACACACAATGCAACAGACCAAGGAGACATGAGGAAGAGCCACCTTGGGTCTACTATTCTAAACGTCTGCGTTCTATCAGAATCAATGCAGTGATTGATTGATTGATTGAGTTGTTGATGATAAACTGTGTGTTTGTTCTGCAGGAGGTTCCAGTCTCAATGGAAAGGTGAGTGCGATCCGACTGGATTGTTCTCTGTGGTCTCCATCTGACTTCTGCAAGACCAAACAACCCTTTGCAGTTCGGTTCCTGAATGGTTCATTATCCAAGTCCCAGAATCCACCATCACCATGAGCGCCAAGAGCCACAAAACGGAACCCGGCTGGAGCCGTTGATTCGTGGGCTCAGAAACGTTACATTGCGCAACCTGCCCTTCAAATCGGGAGTGGAAAGTGCCACCGATTTCAAAATAGTGACAGTCTGGGAATGAGCTGTGCCTTACACATACAGTTTTCATGGAACAAATGTATTAGATTTATCCAGTTGGTAGTGAGTGATGACAATCCACACGTCAGAGTTATGATAAATTAAGCGTTTTGTTTTGAAGACTCAGGGTGCGCATGTCTTCATTCACTCAAGTCCAGAACAGCTCAACATGTAGCAGTGAAAGAAACTAGCTCCATTTGTATTTCTCTGATCTAGAAACACTTGACCCTAACCCAGAAATGAAAGTGTCGGAGACCGTTCTGCAGGTCCGTGAGTATTCAAGCTTGCTATCTAGCTGATGTACATCAGCTGATCACATTCTACCTATACGGAATACGACACTCTAAGACGCGGTAGCTCCTATATAGCTCTATTCAGTATTATTGACAAGACACTTCATTTCAGCTTCTTCAGGCAACCGAATACCTCCCTCCATCCCCAGCGCTCCTTTATCGCTCACAAGGTCGGACTCTTGGCCCTTGTCTGATACATTCTCTTTGCTAATCAGAAACATACCTTTATCTGAAGAAAAGTGTTTCTACAACTATCTCAATTGTACATTTGCAAGCTGCCTTTGTTCTCGTTTCTGTTATTCCCTCAGGGGGAGTTCTTATTGCTGCTCTCTCCCTGCTTACATACACATAACAGCTGCATGGATTGGGCAGGGAGTTATAATCTTTAGCCCATAACAGAACCAATACCTGTCACCAAACTACAAACATTTAATGCTAGTTATCTATCCGTTGTGACATCCAGTGGTCCTGACAGAAATATATTATTGTGAACTCAAGTTCCTCAAAGACTTTACATTATAATTGTTTTACTGACAGTCTCTAGAGTTCATGAAGAAAAATATTAAAGTTTGTAATCTTCTTAGAGATCTGAGGACCATGTATTCACAACATTAATAAACAAAAATCCTTCTTACTTAACTTATTATATTTACTAACGTGAGGGATACTAGCATTTTGTATAATATTACTTAAGAGTTTCTTATCTCATGTTTTAAGACAAATTTGTACGCAGATTTCAAAATCTTGAATAAGATGTTCATAATATCATTTTCTCTAGTTATAAAATATATTGTTTACATTTCCACGTAATGACAGGTATTTCGTGTTAGACTTCAAACACCAATGCCAACACCTGTACTAATATAAGAAACAATCAGACAACTGTTCAAACCTATCAATGCATATTATCTCATACACCGAAATATCTTTAAAGATGTCTTCCATCAACTATATTTGAGAACTGCTTCGAAACACCCAAGATTTACACTTGGGAACATTCTACATTTCTTGGACATTCTATAAAGACTTTTTTTATATATTAAAAAACATTGAAAAAAACAAAAAAAAGATCTTTGTGGAAAATCTAAAAAAATAAATCCTCCTGCCATTTTGAAAGGGTGTGTAGAAGAAGTGTGTTACAAAATGTGGTTATGGAGAAACTCCCTCAACGAGTAATAGTTCAATATAGAATAAAACATAATAGAATAGAACAGAATATAAGGAAAAAACTGAAGTCATCATTAAACTGAGAGCTCTTTTAGTTTTAATGTGAACATTGCAACTTTTTATAAAAGTAGTTATCCTAAGCATTCCATATTGTTAGTAGAGTATTGGCACATACATAACACTGTGGTAACTGTAATAGTCTACATCTATTTTTTCTAATTGTTTTTTTTTTACCGCTGCGTTTCGTGTTCTGATATCTCACTATTTCCACTACTTAATCAAGCCACTCTTCTTTAAAACATGATGGTGTTTTAATTCACATGTAATTGCGCTTGCGTTGGCTCTCATTTTGAGTTATTTTGTCCGCAACTATTAAAGTATTCGATTTCTACAGCAACTCATTTGCCGCACATCATTCTCTTTCTATGAAACCTATAAACCGCATTCACCGGTTCTAACTCTATTAATAGGCGACACCAATCTATAGCAAGTTGGCCAGAGCATGCAATTATTTTGCATTTACTAAAATTCACTCAAATGGCTTTCCCAACTCATTTTTGCAACTGTCCTTTGCAGTGCCATTATGTTTGCTTTGCGTTCGCGACGCAAGCTAAGTGTGTCAGCCTACGCACAATCTATAAAGGGAACATTTAACACAGTAAGATGCTTGTTTAATGAATCATGTTCATAATGAGGCTGTTAAGATTCTCAGTAGTTTCATATCCATGAATCGACATTTAATTCATTATTTTTTTCATACTATATGATGTGAACTCTAGATGTATTGATTTCTCATTTAAATCAATCCAATATCAGTTTTTCTCTTTATGGGATCACAATGTTGAATCAAGAAATATGATACTTGTATCTGATGCCATTAAACACTGACAATAAAAATGAGTTTCTAACTGATAACAGTGATCAGAGGAAAATGTCTGATGTGTTTGATCCATAGGACGAGTGTTTATATTTCCATACTAAGGCTTCTTTATCAGGTCCCTCTTGATCCTATATTGAACAGGAGAATAAAATCATCTGTTGATTGTGTCTCATCAGCTCCTGTGATTCTGGATCCAAACACTGCAGCTCCATATCTCGTCTTGTCTGATGATCTGACCAGTGTGAGACGGAGTGAGAGCAAACAACCGCTTCCAGATAATCCAGAGAGATTTGACGAATATTGCTGTGTTTTTGGTTCAGAGGGTTTTAACTCAGGAAAACACTGCTGGGATGTGGAGGTTAAAGAGAGTTCAGATTGGAGTCTTGGAGTAACTACTGCATCAAACAAAAGGAAGGGACGTGAGTTCTTCAAGGCTGATGTCTGGAGTATGTTGTATGGACTGTTTGTAGGGTCTGGTTTTCGTGTTAAACAGAAGCTTGAGCGTGTGAGAGTTGATCTGGACTATGACAGAGGAACAGTGTTATTCTCTGATCCTGTAACTAACAGACATCTACACACAATTCACAGTACACTACGCCATCTGCACGGCCCCATCTTTCCATTCTTTGAATTTTCTTCCTCTCTTAAGATCTTACCATTCAATAGTCAGTACACATTACACCTGTAGGTCTGGATGTTCTTGCTTTTATCATGTTTCCAATATTTATTTGGTAACACTTTACAATAATGGTACATGAATAACCATGTACAAATATCTGAATTACATGAACTCATGATTAGTGTAGACATAAGCTTATCATGAATCAATCAAAGAGCTATCCTTAACTCTGACTGGAGTCACAAGGATTCATGCATGAATAATGCAGCCTTAACTGCATGTTGGTACATGTTTGATAGCTAATGCATTAATTAACATTTAGGGGTACTCTAAATCAAACAGTCTCTATAAGAAGGAATAATACATATTTTGACTTTCATATAAATATAAATAATTTAATATTGTCATAATTTAATTAACATCTGCAGCTTCATCATAAACATGACTGGATGGCACAAGATTAGTTTGTCATTATTTTCACTGATCCTTCTTATACTTGTAGCCTCAAATGTGACTTTCATGACACCCAGTAACACTGGTGTAACATCCATGATAGCTGGAGACTTAGGCGGGGCAGTCATGGTGTGATGAAACTCTGCTCGGACCAACATCAATGGAGGGTCCACCACACTGGAGCCAGTCTCGTCGCCAGTAGATGGTGTGTCCATTTAGACACGATACATGGTGCAGCTTGAGTAACATAACTGTGTGCAGCCTCAAGCTCCGTGTCTGACCGTATAACATAAGCTTTGAGAGGCTTTCAACCCTCCCCCCCCCCCCCCCCCCCCCCCCCCCCACACGCAAAAAGGTTGGGTGGGGGTGGGGGGGAATCCTCCTCCTCCACCTTGTCCACGGTAAAGGGGGATCCACCCAGTTGAAGAGTGTGCTCCACAAATTGCTGAAAAGTCCCTCGAGGACCAACACAGGAGAGCTGTGTGCACAGTGGTTCATTAAGTCAAGCACAATAAAAGGTTATAAGTGAATATTAGTGTGTGTGGTAGGCTAGGTCCATAACAACGCTCAGTTGTTCTGTTATGTGGTGGTGGATGAAGTAAGCAGGGGGTATCCTGTTGTTTCATGGTTTTTTAAAAACACAAAGTAAAAAGACATAACTTCAGAAAGGTACACTAGTAGGAGCAGACACAAAAAGATTCAAAGTGGCACAAATGTAATTCGGCCAAGAGGGCACATATATGCAACAACACATAGAACCAAAGGCGAGTTTTTGACTTGACGCGATACGTGAGTGTGGAATTCATGGTGAGTTTTTCGTCTGTTCAACGATCCCCCACAGCCGACTGCAATCCGACAGGGCAGAATCATGTTTCAGAATGAGCTACTGATGTAGTAATGGAGTAGAATGAAGCGGTGAGGCTGAAAGGCCGTCGAATGCGCAACAAGGCCGCTCGACGATGCGTGACACAATATGGCTCGAACACGCCTTTTATTTCTGACCACAAGTCGACCGCGTGTCCGTCCGTCCGGATCGTGTGATGCGTAAGTGTGAAAAGAGTCAGCGCTGTTTTTAACACAATTACTAGTACGTTTGAAAGTCTTTTATTATGCCCCCTACCTGTGCGGTCGTGCCTGGTCCCTCTTAAATAAATAAAACGCACAACATATTAAAGCGTGTTTGGTGTTTTCATGTTTTCTACAAAACAAAACCGGAAGGGTTATGACGTCATTGGCAGCGACACTATGACACTATAGACACGGTCCGTGTCTAGTTAAAATTGCTTATTTCTCTGGCTTTAAACAAACCTTTGGGATAATTACACAAGTCAGCAAAATATATAACACTGTTCTCGTGGTTTTTGGATATTTTAATAAAACAAATCTTACATATTGTGCCTTTAAATAATTAGGTCCACTTCCAGAATAATATTTCCTAATATTTATCTCACCGCTGTCAGCTTCCACAAGGCTCTACTACAACGATCCCCGCCAAGGAATAGGGTCTTTCTAGCAAACAATTGGTCATTTTGGTAAAAAAAAAAAAAAAAAAAAACTATTAATATATAATCAGTGGGTGGACCGTCGGGGCCAGCAAAGCCTTCTCTGCTGGCCTAAACACTATTAGAATCACTGATTTAGTTTTAATATATTTTTTCCATGAATGTGTATTAAATTATTTCCAATAGTCTATTATCTTCTTTTCATAGCTTTTCTCTTGGTTGCACTGTATGTTTATATTAGAGCTTTTATCCAATCATATTTCAGCAATCGTGTTGCCAGGGTCAAAGAAATCTGCCTTAAGGCCTTCAGAATCAACAGTGCAGGCGTCTGTTAGCTTGAATCAATGGCAATGAAACTGTTGCTTTAACCAATCAGATTTAGAGTTGGCAGCACCAGGGCCAGCTAGCTGGCTAACGATAACTTCAGCATTTTCTCGTCCTTTGATTGGATAGTCAGCATACTAGCTAGAAAACAGCGTCACTGTAAATCATTTTATTAAAACTTTGTAAAACTTTTATTACTGTTTCTCAGTTTTAGATTTTCAGTGCATTTTGAAAAATATTTGCCTGCTATATTTAGTTAATCTAAAAACAGTATTCCTAATGACTGTGAAAAACAACCACACACCTCCTCGGCAGCGGCTCTGTGAAAGACTCGTGAAGATGAAAAACCACTAGAGTATGGTAGGTTAATTTTCATTTTTGACTCTTTTATCGCTTGATGCGTTGTATGCTGATGTTATTTGCGCGATATATAAAGCCAGGTTTAAGTTTCCGTAAGAATATCTCAGTTTCCCGAGTGGAGCTGTATTGAGCGATCTTTTCCTCCGGCCGCAGCGCCGCTGGCAGAGGCAGACCATCGGGGAGATGAGAGTCACAGAGGTACGTTAAAGCACATGTATACACTTTTCTTCATCGTCTTGTGTGAATTATTTTAATGTTACTTGCTCACTTTCCTAGTAAAGCTGTGCTAACCAGTATTTTCCTCCCGCAGTGCGCTGGCAGACCGCCGGGGAGACTCGAGAAGACGAAATAAAGCAGTAAGAGAACATTAAATTGTTAGGTCAACTTTAAAACACATGTAATCACCTTTGTTTTATACCAGTGCTATCTGTAAGGTATAAATGCGTTTGGGTGAATAAATGTCTGTAAGAACATTGGATGGACTGTATTTGTGTCATTTTGATAGGTTAATGCTTCAGCTACAGATGAAGTGTTGCGCAATTATTAATTGGGTTTATTTCTTTAGTAATGACATTCATTCTCACTACATAAGATACCAATCTGTTATGTAGTGCCCTGTTATACAGCATTACTGTGTAATATTTATGGTTTCTATAGCCGTGGCATCATTATGATGGTATGAAGAGATGGATTAATTCATGTAGGACGCCACTGAAGGTCTAGGTGTAAAATGCACGGCCCGCCACTGATATATATATATATACACACACACAAATGCTGGTCTTGCACCAGGCCGACTTCACGCATTATGTAATCATGTTGGTAAGGTCACGTGTGACGTAGGTGGAAGTACCGACCCAGTGTTTACAAAGGGAACGTGTAAAGAAAGTCAAACTCCCTTTACAAAAAAAAAGGGTAAAACAACGATGTTGGATGATTTTTAAGTTGGAGGAGAAAATGAGATGGAGATTTCCACCCTACTCTACCTTTTTGAACCGAAGTACACAAACGAAGAACTAAACGTGCGTGACCTTTCCAATGTGATGACGTAACGCGTGAAGTCATGCATGCCCATCGCAAAGCTAGTGCAAGATGAGCATTTGTGGTTTAAAAATATATACTTTTTATATAAATATGGGCCCAGAAACTGACAACACTTACCAGGAAGAGACTGACTTATTTCTCTGAACCAGTTATTTCTATACATGCATATTTCCAATTTTTGGTGTAAATAAACAACTGTTTATTTCAGTTATAGAGGTTAGAATTATAATTTGTTTGTTGAAATAAATGGCTGTAAAAGGTTCTTGCTAATCCACAAAAATAAAAATAATGAAATAGAAATACTTGATTACAGCTGGTTACAAATCAGAGGCAGTATATATAAAATGTCTCAGGAATGCTCTTAAGAAATGTCTTGAGCTTTGACTAAAGTGTCATAAAATCTTAATAAAAAGTAGGACTTGTCTAAGTGGTGTTACTGAGCTTTAACTACAAATACCACAGTAAAACTATGATTACTGAGGTAAACCCATAGTAAGTTTTGTGGTTATTGTGCTTTAACTACAAATACCACATTAAAACTACGTTACTGTGTTAAAACCATGGTAAGTGATGTGCTTACTATGCTTTAACTACAAATACCACATTAAAACTAAGATTACTGAGGTAAAACCTGTCTGAGACAATGATGTCTTCTGTGCTGTAACTAACAAATACCACATGAAAACTACTTACGGTGTTAAACCATGGTAAGTGATGTGCTTACATGCTTTACTACACAATACCCCACATTAAAACACATTACTTGTTTTAAAACCAGTGTTAATGTTGTTTACTGTGTTTAACGTATAACAATACACATACCCATGGCAAACTACGTAATGCTTGGTAAAAATCATGAAATTGTGTACTGTTGCTTTAACTCAAAGAGTACCCAATAAGCCGTACTATAGTGAAAAAGTATGGTAAGTGTTCTGGTTTACTTGTGCTTTAAACAATGGTTTCCGGTAAATCACTGTTACTGTGGAAAGAATCAATGGTAGTGTATTACCAAATATTGGAAATATGCAATGCATATACAAATACCTGTCAGAGAAATAAGTCAGTCTCTTCTGTAATATCTTAGTACACAGTATTGCTGGGCCCATCTTCCATAGAAAAATCTTAGTTGTCAAAAAGAGTTGCCTCTCACCTATGACCAAACTAATTCTTAAAAAGTGGCGTTTCCCCTAAATAGGGAAGTACTAGTTAAAAATTTAAAAAAAGTTCATTCACAAGCATTCAAGGACTCTTAAGTCAAAAAGTCTTGGAGTAGAGGAACTTTAAATGGACAAACAAAAAAAAAAAAAACGAGAGGAGAAGAAAATGTGTTGCAGACAGTGAGTGATCTTATTATAATATTACCGCCCCTTAATCTGCACGTCATTGTGTTTTCGCAAGTGCCCACGTTAACCATCCTAAAAAAGTAGACAACGTTCTCACCAGCTCTTCCATGGTGAAAGTTTGAGCAAAGCATGCTAACTGTTCTGTTTTTGGCTGCACAGAGGAGCACAGAACACTATTAGAGTCCCAGACTCAGAGACAAGAGAACAGTGGATTAATTTATTTATTTACTGTATATTATGCTGTTGCCACACAGATCTAATATAAACATGATTTCTTTCCCAGCTATTTACCTTCATAGATATAACCGACTGTTTTTGTAACTTGTTTTTAACATAAACTTATTTTTATGTATTTCACAGTTTAAGCACCATAAGACATGAAAGAGAACTTAGTTTAGTAACTACATGCTGTTTGACGCCGCTTATGTGCACCTGCTTCAGATTTTGCACTCCCGAACACTATATCAGAAGTCTTTAACCTATATTTTTTTTTTTTTTGTGCAATAGTAATTTGAGTTACAAGCGAAAGGCACAGCCCTTTTCTCGAAAACGAGGCGGGAGCAGCAGCTCTTTGCATTTAAGATACATGCACAAAACACGGACGTGTTCTAGCTCCACTCAAAATAGGCATTTCAAATACATCATAAATTGATCTGTCGGGTATTTTGAGACGAAACTCACAGACACATCTGGGGACACCTGAGACCATTATTTTTTTTAACCAAAAAAATTATATATTGTAAAAAAAGGGCATAATAGGTCTCCTTTAAAAAAGTTGTTGACAGATTAATAAAACTGGGGTTTTAAACCTGTTCTGGAGGCCCCCTGCCCTGCACATTTTGTATGTCTCCCTCCTGATTCAACTCCTCAGCTCATTAGTAAAGACTGGGTAATGAGGGTTAGACTACCAATATTTACAGTATTTTGCACGATAGTCCACACTTTGTCAGATTACACGATTTTGACTCCTGAAATCTTGTCGTGTCATGGACAAGAAACATGTCAGACTACATGTTGCTTCCCGACCATTCATCGCGTGCTGTATTTAACGACGCGTGTGATGTCATCGAGAAGGTGGAACTAGCGACTGACTTCCGAAAACAGGAGTGTAAACATTGCTGAAGCGCTTCCACTATAATTCGCCAGCATTTTTCTTTCTTTGTTCTATCGTGTAGTCCCTCGATGACACATCATACATGCAGGAATACTGTTGACCCAGGTGGATACATACCCCGACCCTTTCCCTCCCATCTCATATTCACCTAGCCCACCTCATCTCCCTTCGTTTGCCATGTTCTGAAATGTGTATGAAAGAGCTTATGTGGCAGGCTAATAGTCAACGTCGTCCACAATGTGACAGACAATCGTCGGGACGACAGACAAAATTTATAACTGCTAGTCTTTTCGTCCTGGTTTCGTGAAGCCCTCGCAGATCGACAAATCAGTTTGTACGTCCATATGCGACACAACATGATGCTGATACGATAGAAATCTTGCTCTGACGCAGCCCCATAACTGTCGTTCCACCCCACGAACCATAAACCGTCAGCTAGAAATCGGGGCAAAACAGGCTAAAAATCGTGTAGTCTCTGAACCGGCATAAACCTGACTTGGTGTGTCTGATTAGGGAGACATACAAAATATGCAGGGCTGGGGGACCTTTCCAGATAATCACCAGTGTTTGTGACACCCGCGTAGGACTTGTCTAAGAGGAGCTTTTATTTAAAAAAAGAAGAAGCTAAAACAGCTTTCAGCTAAGTCTAAGACGTTAAGTAAAAACATTAAAACAATCTTTTTACTATTTAAATTATTTTTTTTAAACATTGTGCATTATATGAAAATATTATAAATAAGTGAATGTGCATAACTGCATGCATTGATAAAAAAAACTTAAACATTAATTAAATGGAAAAATATGATATTGTTTAAGTAATGAGTGTGATGACTCACATTATTCTAAATTCACTCACCGCTTTACATAAAGGAAAGACAAAAGTTTCTTTAAAAAAGGATTCAAAAAGAAACAAACTGGTTCAAGGTAGAAAGTGTTTTTCTAGTGCAGTCAGTCCTTCTTCAGTGGAAGGAAATTATAAGAGGAAGATTCGGTCTGACTTTAACATGCAAGGACAAACAAATAAATTAATTAATTGCATGACAAGACATAGCGATATCTGCAGCATTTTAACACAGTAAAGCAGTTCTGATGTACCACTATTGTGGCACTAACCAAACCAAACATAGTTCATTGACTTCCCAACTGCCCTCCAAAATATACTATATTACTATGGTTGGTTAGTGCTGTAATTGTGGCATTTCAGACTCTGCTTTATGTTGACTGTGATGAGCTCAGGTCTTCACTACTTCACTGCTGCATTTATAATAAAGCATAAGAGTCATCATTAATTTAATTTCTGCAGTTAGAGCCTTGTTTTGTAGAGCAGGATAAATTATTGAATTTCTTATAGATCAGTAACACAAATAATACCTTGTCAATCAAGCCTGTGTGGTTTGATCAATTCCCCGTTATGTTAAAAGCCCAACACATTTTTTCTTTGTTGGAAAGTGTGTCTCCAGCTCTCTGCTGCTCCCTTTTTACTCCTGACTAGATTAGG
Organism: Sinocyclocheilus anophthalmus; assembly: GCA_018155175.1. NCBI lineage: Eukaryota > Metazoa > Chordata > Actinopteri > Cypriniformes > Cyprinidae > Sinocyclocheilus > Sinocyclocheilus anophthalmus. The sequence goes on from JADLZN010011585.1 coordinate 20,411, forward strand.
AAACTTCTCCAGCACTCTTAAATCATTTACTAGCTGGGCACACATCTGAACATTAGGACCCTTTATGAATCACACATATTCGTAAGTTTTGTTAACAAATGTGTGATTGCGGTGATGATTTAATAAATTAATAAATAGAGGTAATACTTAACTTGCCATGTAAAATCAGTATCACGGCCCCAGTGAGCAGTTGACAATAGAAAACAATTTAAAATGGCAAAAGCCATACAGCAATGAGTCGTGAACCTAATTTTTCTTGTATTTCAAAGGGGTTTCTATTTGAATAGATTTTATTTGGGCTGCTTACAGCATCAGGTGCTGACAGATGCTTGTACTGGTTATAGAGATGCTTTCCTCAGTGCATAAACTACATTACAATAATGTGCATATTTCCATTTCACAACAGTTTGTCATAAACATTAGCAAGTCTCTGTTAAACTTGAAAATAAGCTTGTGTGCCTGTCAAACATATGAAGTGGAACAGATAAACAGAATTCTACACTCTTCAAATAAAGGTTCTTTATTGGCACGGATGGTTCCATGAAGAACCTTAACATCTATGGAACATTTCCATTCCACAAAAGGTTCTTTATGGTTTAAAAAGGTTCTTTAGATTATTAAAATATTCTTCAAACTAAGAAAAAATGGTTCTTTTAAGAACTTTTTACTGAAAGGTTCTTTGGGGAGCCACAAATGGTTCTCCTATGGCATCACTGCAAAACCCCCATTTTGGAGTCATTCTAACTTAAATTTTAAGAAAAATAAAAAAGGTTTCTAGAGGGGTTAGAGCAAGCTTAAAGGGGTCATATGATGCTGCTAAAAATAACATTATTTTGTGTATTTGGTGTAATGAAATGTGTTTATGCGGTTTAAAGTAAAAAAAAACATTATTTTCCACATACTGTACATTATTGTTTTTCCTCTATGCCCTGCCTTTCTGAAACGCATCGTTTTTTACAAAGCTCATCGTCTGAAAAGCGAGGTGTGCTGTGATGGCCAGCTATCCAGGGCATTGTGATTGGCCGAATACCTCAAGTGTGGGACGGAATGTTACACCCCTCACATACTGTTGATGCCGTGTCCCGGCCGGAGCGACGAGACAAAAACATTAAAACCCATTACAAACGAGGCATTTGTTGCATCCAGTGGGGACATAACTACTGATTATAATGACTTATACTGTATTTTTATGCGTTGCGTTGCATTGCATTGTGCCGCATAAACATAAAACCATGTCTCATTTGTGATTGGAGAACTACAACAACCTGTGTACTCCACACTGCCAACAACTCGCAGAATCAGCAGGGGCAAATGATAAAATAAAATGTACTTACGTGGAGTCAGAATGCCGGCATTTTTGTCTAACGTCCTCCCCCCCCCCCCCCCCCCCCCCCCCCCCCCCCCTCCCCCCCAGGATTCAGTAACAGTCCTCCATAAAAAGTGCCAGCGATCCACAGCACTAAGTTGATGTATTTCCTCACCGACCAGCACGGATCAGCTCTAGGCAGGACAAAGCGGATATCGTCCTCTTTTGAAAGACAAAACAAAGTAGTTTCGCTTTAACAACAAAACACACAGCGCCTAGCGTGACGAACGCCCCGGCTAGCTTGCTCGAAGCCCCGGCTTATCGTGTGCTGAGGCCGGGATAGAGTGAGCTGAGGCGTCGGGGTCGAGAACGGCTGTCCCGGCGAAGGAGCGGTGAAAACGTTGAAAGCCGATCCGGCGATCCATAGCACTAAGTTGATGTATTTCCTCAGTGACCAGCAGGATCAGCTCTAGGCATGACGAAGCAAATACAGTATCGTCCTCTTTTGGAAGACCAAAAAAAAGTAGTTTCGCTTTCACAACAAAAAACACAGCGTCTTCAGGACATGGCGGCGGCGGCAACAATACTACAGCTAGAATAAAAGTTACGCCTTTTTTCTTTGCTTGAACATTTGGGCGGTGTTATGCTAATCTTCCCACATTGTGACGTAGACAGGTGGGGGCGTGTTCGAACGAATCGTTTTAGGTCGGCTTTGCTGGCTCTTAACTTTTATTAAGAATATCTCTTTGTATTTGAGACTTTAGTCTTTGCAAATTTACAGATCTTCTTTATGCACCAAGAGTTTGTAACACTCCAAAGAGAAAGGAACATTTGAGATTGCATCATATGACCCCTTTAATGATTTTAGTTATATTTGGTCAAAGTTACCTTTGGCTGCTGTTAAACTTTTTTTATGCACACAATAATTCTTCCGCATTTATCTTATTGTGCTATAAGCTGGTCTTAAACAAGTGTAATACAATTAAAACCATTATAAGCACTCTTTAAACAAGCGGTGAAAGCTCTGATAAAAAAAACAAACAAAAAAAAAACAAGGAGTTATCATCATTGTACTATTATCAAAAAAATATACACTATTGACATTTGACAGTTTTTGTTTTTTTTTTGCATATGTGTTTTACATAATTCAGGATCTTGCGCCACTACCTCTTAAACAATGTGTGACTTTCTGTAAGTACAATTTTAGGGAAATCAGGGCATCCGTTAGAGGTGACTGTTTTGGACAATCAGCTTTTTCAGTTTGGGCAGCAGAAAGATGGAATTCAATGCATGTTCATATTAGAAAGTGTACATCACTTAGTCATTTTAAAACGACACTTAAAATATGGCTTAAGAAAAATCAAGTAGGCCTATGTGATCACTGATATAGATTTTTTAAATGTGATTTGATATTGTAATTTGTGATATTGTCATGTGATATTATTATTATTATTATTGTTATTTTTTTTAACAAAATAATATTGAAGACAATTTAAATGAAAATGTGCCTTTTGTTTATTGCCTTGGCAAAAGCTGAACATTTCTTGTGAAATTGAAATATGAACATTTTAAACAACCCCAAATCAAATAAATAAATACACCTGGTTACCTCTGTAAACAAAGCAGCACAGCGCTTATGAACACATTCTTCAATATACATAGGCAAGATGAAAATAAAATTTCATCTAAACTTTTCTAAATACAGTCTGTTCCCCTGAACAGAGTCATACATTCATATAAACTCCTACCCCCAACTGTATCGCGATTCATTTACCTTCCTACCATGTGATATAACGATGATATGGAACAAGATGGCTGTATGGACATGATATATTCTATACGTTAACGGGGTGGTCCCCTGGTTTTTTCCTAGGCTGATGTGTTTATGGTTGCAGTCTAACTGTGTTAATGCTTCGTAAAAAAAATGCATATTTACCTTTATTCCACACACGCTGTCCCTTCTCTGAGAAACGGGACTGATCTGTTTTTCTGAACCCCGCCCTCAGAAAGAGGCATGGGGCTTCTGATTGTTCGCTCGCCCATGTTTGTGTTGGCTAAACCGCTTCTAAGCGTCCCGCCCCTCACCTCAGAGGCATGTGCTCCGGTTGTATTGTAAAAAACGACGTCGTTAATATCGCTTATCAGTTTGAACCCAATTGAGAAGCAGAGGATATTATTGAAGAGGATCGAGCAGAACCTGTGCAAGCACGGCTTTTAATGGTTGGCCTATGTTTTTTGTTTGTTGTTGTATTATACTTTTAGATATGCTGTTATTTGTGAATGCTACTGCTTATGTTAGCTTTTAATATATGGTTTTATCCTGATTAAAGCTTTAACACAGTACAGCAACCACATGCACGTCCATGTTTAATGCTTCTCATAGCTATGTGAAAGTAAGTGTATAATTGAAACAGTTCATTATTGGAGCTGAGCTGAATGAGAGAGAGAGATCATGCAGAGCTTGTGCAGAGCAGGGGGATGCGAGGAACAGTATTGAGAATGCTGCTTTTGAACATTGATTTTGAAACCTTTGAATCCATTAGAATCGTTAGAAAGAAAGTAGTGTTGTCACGGTACCAAAATTTCAGTATTCGGTACCAATACCAGTGAAAATCCACGGTTCTCTGTACCAATTTCGGTACTAAAGCAAAACACAAAAACATGCAAATTTAAAAAATGTGACTATACTTTCATTTAATCCAAACTGTGTACATTTAATTTTAAAGGGCTTTTAAAACCTGCTAGAGTTATTCATCCAAGAATAACAACTAAGTTAGCTTAAAAAAAGCCCAGAACTGCTTTTCTGTCTGATATGACACGAACAATGTTAACCATTTGTACGTTCTCATGTTTTAGATTCACAATTCATTTAAAAGCTTCTGTTGTGTAAAAAATAGTAAATGTCATCATGTCATCTGTTTTTTTACCCTAATAAAAGTTATATGGTCATTAAATAGTTAATAAAGAAACTTCATTCATATGCTCATTATATCAAGCGCTAGCAGCGCTTATGCTAATGATTAACTACTCTAATAACAGCTTTCATTTCAATCCGACATTCAAATTAATATATTGAATAATATTCATAACAGAAGCGATGTTTTCCACAGACTTGCACTTTATTTGTGGGCGGCCATATATATGCAATTCATTCTCTGCCAGCAGGAGGCGCTGTTGGAGCGGGAGATATAGTGGTTTCCCCGGTAATGGCTGTAATCAAATAAGCACTGCACTCACAAATGCTGCTCAGGCATTACAGGCAAGATGAAATGAAAATGACATCCATAATTTTCTGAAGACAGTCGTTTCCTTCAGAAATACAGTGATATAAAAACACCCACACCGGGTTTAGACTGTGACACGTGCAGAGCTCCTGTTTATTCAAAGTAAAGCCTTTCGGAATCTCTTTGTGGCGGTTATTTTGATATTAATAAATAAATCACTGTATGGCAAACAACAAATATAAAAACATTAAATTGACTCTTACCCTGCTTGACTACTTTTCATTCTCAGTGCTTTTGAAGAATCCATCTGCGCACCTTTCGATTGCGCATCAAATAACGGTTGATCCGGTACTCGTTTTTACCACCGGGAAAAAACCTGGTACCCGTAATGTTTTCCATTTTTTTAGTCTAATCTGACTTGGTCCGAAGTACCGGGTTCTTTTTGACAACAGTAGAAGACAGAATTTGCGATTCATATATGAATAGTTTTACATGCCCGGGCCCTAGTTTTTCACTTCCTCTTCTCTAAGCAGTGCAGCATGGCCTCCCCCCTTTGTTCCCTTTTCCCGGGGCGGGGTTTTATCTGGGTTTGGTGATGTCCACGGACCCGGGAAGTAACATCACTATTGTAAGCCCCTACCAGACCGTATTTTGTAGGCATTAACTGCAGAATTTTTAATCATAAATACTCTCCAACTCATGCCTGTGAACTTTCAGCTTCGTATTTTTGCAGATATTGTTTATGCTCAAACAGCTACATTACACACTAACTAACGTTAAAAAAAAAATCGCAATCAACCACCCCGTAAGTACCGAAGAGACAGGGGATCACATTTAAAATACATTTTCCATTGTCTCTTGAAGGAAGTGATTAGGTTTGGTTGAATCAGCCAAGGTGCTATTTACATTTACCTTTAGTCTTTAGAGACGCTTTTATCCAAATCAACGACAAATGAAGCAGTGAAACCACTAATGACAGTTGGATGAGTGTTTTAGTCATATTGATGTTCCCAGTAAGTTTGTCAGAAAACTTTGTTTCCTGCAAAGAGCAACTTGTCATCATACTTGGAAATAAAAAAGTATTTAGTCAGCCAGCAATTGTGCAAGTTCTCCCACTTTAAAAGATGAGAGAGGCCTGTAATTTTTCATCATAGGTATACCTCCTCTATGATAGACAAAATGAGAACAAAAAATCCCAAGAAAATCACATTGTAGATTTTTAAAAGAATTTATTGCAAATTATTGGTGGAAAATAGTATTTGTCATAACAACTCTTTCATCTCAGCTTTGTTTATATCCCTTTGTTGGCAAGGAAGAGGTCAAAGTGGTGGGGGGGGGGGGGGTGCGTTTTCTGGGTAAGTCTTCAAAGGTTTTCACACATCTGTTCTGGTATTTTGGGCCATTCCTCCATGCAGATCTCCTCTAGATCAGTAATGTTTTGGGGCTGTCGCTGGGCAACACGGATTTTCGACTCCCTCCAAAGATTTTCTATTGGGTTGAGATCTGGAGAATGGCTAGGCCACTCCAGGACCTTGAAATGATTCTTATGAAGCCACTCCTTCGTTGCCCGGGTGCGGTGTGTTTGGGATCATTGTCATGCTGAAAGACCCAGCCACGTTTCATCTTCAATGGCCTTGCTGATGGAAGGATGTTTTCACTCAAAACCTCACGATACATGGCCCCATTCATTCTTTCGTTTACACGGTTCAGTCGTCCTGGTCCCTTTGCAGAAATCAGCCCCAAAGCATGATGTTTCCTCCCCCATGCTTCACAGTAGGTATGGTTTTTCTTTGGATGCAACTCAGCATTCTTTTCTCCTCAACACGACAAGTTGAGTTTTTTACCAAAAAGTTCTATTTTGGTTTCATCTGACATATGACATTCTCCCAATCCTCTTCTGTATCATCCAAATGCTCTCTATCAAACTTCAGACGGGCCTGGACATGTTGGCTTAAGCAGGGGGACACGTCTGGCCCTGCAGGATTTGAGTCCCTGGCGTCGCAGTGTGTCAAAACGACTATAGTGAACAGTCCTGCACTTTCCCTCTTCAACCCCAATCACGGCACAATACTTTCCTGTGATGCTTCAGATTATGGTGTCGTGCTATCTTGACTCAGCTTGATGACCAGGGGATAGAGAGAACCATTGCTTTTGCTTCACGCTCCTTATCTGATGCAGAACGAAAATACTCCATCGTGGAAAAGGAGGCTCTTGCCTGCGTCTGGTCTGCGGAGAAATGGCGTACGTGGCTATGGGGAAGGAAATTCATGTTATGTACCGACCATCAAGCTCTTACTAATCTACTCAGCAGTAAAGGTAATAGTCGAGCCCAGATGGTCTGCACGTTTACTGGAGTTTAATTATGACGTTGAGTACAGACCTGGCCCCCTGAACAGTGTTGCTGATTGCTTGTCAAGAATGCCACTCCCTAACACTGATCATAACTATGCTGAAACAATTGAATCCGTTGCTTGTTTGATCTCATTTGCTTTTAGTGCAATCTCCAATGGTGATTTCCAGACTGCATGTAACAACTGCCCAGTGTTGACTAAATTGCGTACGTATCAGCAGACTGGCTGGCCAAAGTACAAGAAGGATGTCGACTTGCACGTACAACCCTACTTTCTGATCCGCCATGAGCTTGCCGTAGTGGAGGGATGCGTAGTCAGAGGTACACATCGTCTTTTGGTACCGGAGTCACTACAGAAAAAACTCATAGACCTTGCACATGAATCGCATCAAGGCATGGTTCGTACAAAGCAGCGGCTTAGGCAACTGTACTGGTGGCCGAAAATGGATAGCCAGGCTGAATCTCTGATACGGGACTGTTCCACATGCAAACAGAATGATAAATCGGCTGTTACATATGAGTCACCGCTCAAACCTGTTGAGTTGCCATCAGCTGCATGGGAGAAGGTTTCCATCGATATTGTAGCACCATTTGAGACTGCACCAGCAAACTGCAGATATGCCATAACGCTCATTGATTATTTCAGTAAATGGCCAGAGGTTGCTTTCTCCTCCAGAGTTGACACAGATGCTGTCGTACAGTTCCTGACTTCAGTCTTCGCCCGCGAAGGAAATCCAAAAGAACTTGTCTCAGACAATGGACCTCAGTTTATTTCCTCTGAGTTTTCTGAGTTTCTCAGGGAGAGAGATATATACCATTTCAAATCTGCTGTGTATCATCCACGTGCGAATGGAGAGGTTGAGAGGTTTAACAGGGTCCTAAAAGACTGTTTACAAACTGCTTCAATTCAGGGAGAGCCTTGGAAATCATTCACGCAAACATTTCTGATGAACTACAGGAGTACCCCTCATGCTACCACGAGCGTTATACCCTCAGAGTTGCTCCATGGTCGATACATGCGAACAAAACTACAAATCATGGACTATCCTGTAAAAGATACAGACAAAAACATGCTACGACAACGTGTGAAAAGGAAACAAGACAAAGTCAAACAGTACACTGATGCCAGGAGACATGCAAAGTCCTCTAGACTCCAACCTGGAGACCTGGTGCGGATTAAGAAACCCTGTAAAGTAAAGAAAGGTGACCAAAAGTTCACAAAACCAAGATCTGTTGTGCAGAAGAGAGGTGAGGATTCCTACCTCCTGTATGATGGTAAAATATGGAATGCTTCACGTCTTTCTGGAGTGCCAGAACCGAGTGGTGCTGACACTTATGAAAAGCAACAACCTACATCACAAACTGTTAACCTCCCGAGGGTGCCATTCAGGTGTACTAGAATGAGACAGAAACCTATCTGGACTAACGACTATGTTTTGCATGAGTAAGAAAATGAAGAGAGGTTGAACTGTTAAAATAATTGAGTCAAGAAGATAAAAAGTTAAAATATGTTCTTCATTTAATTGTGCTTCACAGTACTTGTTTATTCTGGGCTTATACGTATTTCTGTTGTTTAAACCTGCTATATTCTTTCTGAAAAGGGGAAGATGTTGTCTGAATAATTGTGCTACTTTTAAGGCCTCCCCTAGATGACACTGTTGTTCATACATGTTCTATTGTAGGATAGTAATGAAGGAAGAAGATTAAGTAAACTGCGTGTGTTTCAGTACTGCTTGTTTTCTGCTTCTTTATTTTACTGATTCCCAACATAACAAGAATGTCGTCACTATTTACCCCAAATATTAGTGCTACAACTTGCTCTTTGGTTGAATAAGACTTTAATTCAGATGGAAACTCTTTTAGCCTTGAAATTTGAATCAAAGGAACTGTTATTCAAGGTTATGAATTAAAAGCATGACTGAATAATATAATAAAGTTCAAGAGAGAAATGTTGAAAGAATTGAATAAAATCAATAGATCAATATTGTGATCCTGAGATTTATGAATTTCTTTCATTTTGAAATAAATCAATAAATCAATAGATGCAGAAATTGTTAAATTATCAAGTGTAGGATTAGAATATGCACCTGTGGAGCACTCTGAGAGAATTATGAAATTTGGAATAATGAACAAACTTTTATGGGATAGATTTTGATTTATGTATTGGCTCAGATGGGTTAGGAAACATACATAAAATTGAGGAATGGGTGCGCTAAAAAAGCAATCAATAAATAACGTCTACACTATTAAACGGTCCTTTGTTGAAATTATATATTTGTATCCTGTTCTCCGGTTAGACAATAGAAAAGTTGATCCATTACAAGATTCTATGATTTATGGCTTATTTTTAACTCCGAGAACCTTGTGCATTGTGTTAATGCTGGACAAGACGTGAGTCTCCAAGTTTAAATAGAAATTTTGAGTCGAACAGACACATAATCAGAACAACTCACAGTAATTTTAGGTTTCTAGGAAAAGAGAACAGACACAGAAGTCTTTGCTATTATATTTATTACAGTCCTTTAATGAAGTAGTTTACGTGTGTTTTCTGCATTTCGCAAGAAGAACCTGTAGCTCTTTCTCTGAAAGAAAGAACTTCTTTTTAAAATAGAATGAAGAACGCAACCAGGTGAGATTTATGACTCTAGGGACATGCGAAAGAGAAGGTTAAGAAGTAGAAATTAAATGAAGAGCTGATTGCTCAGAAACAGTTGTGGTCAGAATTTACAAAGGTTCAATTGGATACATGCGCTTTCCTGAGTGTTCAGAGTTTAGATGTGACCAGGCAGCTTTGGGAACAGCCACTTTGACAAATGGGAACAAATAGACTGGAGTCTGCTCAACAAGTGCTTAAAGCCAAAGCAGAGACACAGCTGCGGAGTGAAGAGGAAGTGACTAATGGGCTTTCAGCTCTGCTCTGAAAGAGGAAGCTGACACTTCTGAGGGGTCAACATAGAGACAGACTGATTCAATACTGCAAAAAAAGGTAAAACTTTCACTTGAGACTTTTCCTAAAGAACATCCTACCATTCAAAATGGTGTCAGATTGAAGGTAGAAAAACAACAGAGGTCACAGACAACAACACCAGGCCTTTATTCAATAAAATAATAACTCCAAGTCCTAAACTTTTGAAAAATCACAAATACGGTCATCACCAGGGGTACGAGATGGGTGTGTGATGGTGTTGTATGGAATGAGAGATAGTGCAAGACAAATAAATCATTCCTTCAAAACAGCTGTATCTAAAATGTATTAAGTGGGCCCACAGGGCAGAATATGTCCATGGATGAACTGGATTAAGTATCCTGGTCAGTACCATGGTCATTATTGTGGCGGAAATAAAACAATGCCACATTTGTGCAGCGGATAACATGGGAAGGCAAATCAAGCAAGCTTGCTCTGTCCACCCCACACCTAACTTTCTTTTTAACATTTTCAACATGTCATGATGGACTTCATCGAACTGTACTGATGGCAATGCAAGTATGAAAGACCAAAAAGGAGCCAGGACAGCCATCAACCCACATGAAATTTCCATAGGTCACACCAAAAAGGATGACTGGCCAGACAAACAGATGAGTTATTACATGCTGTCACTAACAACAATACTTAAGGTTTCCATTCACAGGTGACAGCAGCTCTACCAATGCCAGAGAATTGTTCATTTCACCAATATGGACCAATGGAGATGTGGCTGTGATCTCAGGGTGAGTGGATATCTGGGGCTTAACCAAGAGACATCCATGTATGTGTCAGAATACACAGGACATACTTCAAATAAAATATGTTTAAAAGTTACATTGGCTAAGTGCCTTTTTTTCTTTTTGTTTCTTTTTTTTTTTAAAGGGACAATTATATTTAAACACGCAGGACTTAATAGCCTACACATATTTTTAAGGAGCTCCTGCATGCATTTACACTGCACTTACAATTTGCATAAATTATATTATGAGATAAATACTTTAAATAGAAAATGTAGAACAGGAAATGTGAAATGATTGACAGACTCTTTTAAATGTGAGACTAAGATTGCCAGTAGGTGGCAGCAAGCCACTGTTCGTAATACTGTTGATTCATTTATTAAATACGATCTTCTTTCACAACCGTTCATCGGAAGTAACTGTCCTGCGTCCCAATTTTCATACTATCCATCCTAAATAGTATGTCAGATTAGAATAAGTGTGTCCAAAAGCATAGTATGCTGAAAAGATTATGCCGGAAGTGCCCGGATGGTCTACTATTTCAGAGTTCTCTGCATAAAGACCCACGGCCAGCAGATCAACGTGCTGCTACTTTTCTCTCCAATACGGGTTGTCCCAGTTGATGTTTCTGTGTTTCTGTTCTCTTGCTTGACCTATTTTTGCTGTGTTTGCTTGATTAGTTCATTAGTTTCCCCTGTGGTTTGTTAATCAATCCTATTAGTCCACATTTGATTTAGCATTTGAAGAGTTCAGATGCAAAAGCCTCTAAAAGTCATCTTGGTCAAAAATGAGATAATGATACTGATTGAATGCTCTCCACACATAGTATATGTTCTTCAAGTACTTTCACTTCAAATGCGCTAAATCCTAGCCTCAACCCATTTAGAAGTACCAGTACTTACATAGAAACCTATACAGAGTAGCCAGAAAGAAATGCTAATTTTAAAGAAAAACATCAGACATACTTAGAGTCTTTTGCATCTGAACTCTTCATATATATCCCCTTTGCTCAGTTTCTTGTCCTGTCTCTCGTCGTGTCATGACAGGTTGGTTTTCTACTACGTTTTCCCAGTAGATTAAATTAAACATACTCTGATCGTTTGTACATCGCTCCTTTTGTCCTCCTTCGAGCTTCCTTTCCCCTGGCAACTGCCATGACATGAATGACAGGACCAACAGAAAAGGATGGACCGGGCTGATGCCGTTCTCTAAACATCCGCGATGGAAGGCCCTTGGATTGGAGCGATACTGAGTAGTTCTCCGAGTGTCACATCCATCCGGGTGACGCTGGAGTGATCAATGCTTAATGCGTGCTTCGGATGGGACTGTGGACGATGATAGTTATCAGATTCTTTGTCCTCCAGACGATTGTTTATGACCAGTAGCAGACTTCTAGTTAGGGCCCAAGCCGGAAAGGCGCAGGGCCCTATTGTTTTCCTAAGGATTTATTTATTTTTATTTTGTGTTTGTTTTGTTTCAACCGTCCGTGGCTTTTTGGGTGGCCTTAACATATTCAAAAACTCTTGAAAATTTGCACACACATTGGAATCTGCGGTCATTAGGATGCCGCAGAGTCTGGGACCTGGGCGTGGTAGAGGGGCTCTACGGCGCCCCCTGGAACACGGTCTGAAAACTTGATGCATAGCTCACACATATTTGCACGTATTCATATGAAACTCAGTACACATATAGAACTCATTGAGCCGAACAACTTTTGCACTGCATGTCATAGGCTCCACCCAACAGGTAGTTGGCTATTCAGGGCTGTTTAAAAAGCACATGCTCTGGAATTTTATATACTCCTCTGAGGATTTCCAACCGATAGCCACCAAACTCGGTGAACATTATCTGAAGACATTGGGGACGCTACATTGCGAAGGGATTTTTTGATATCTCGAACGGTTTGGCCGTGGCGAGGTGACGAAATTATGTAGAGAAATGAGAAACAGGAAGTGTTTAATAGCATCCACATACATTGTCTGATTTTGATTGAACTTCAGGGATTTGTTTGTTGTATGATGCCGATCACATAGGTGTGACTATTAGGAGTCAAAGATATAGCGCCACCAACTGGCGTCAGGAAGTGTGTCATTTTCAAAATGTTTTTAATTCATCATCTTCTTTTTACCCGTTTTGCTTCAAACTTCTTCAGAATAATGTCAAAACACGGCCGATGTAAAACTGGTGAGGGGATATTGTTATCTGAAATATTGTTGCCTTGGCAACGTGTCAAACTTGAATATTCTTTTCCGGTGATTTTCGTGCAGATAACATGCTTAGAATTTCTTGAAACGCAACACACATGTCAGTAATAATTATAGATAGACACTGGGAAAAGCTCATAAAAGGGCGTGGAAGAGGCACTCTATAGCGCCACCTTTTGACAAAACTTGGGTGTTTAGTTTTAGCTACAGTCACCAAACTTGGTACCTATATTGATCTCATCATGCCGGACAACTTTCTAATTTACAGTCTTTAGCTACGACCAACAGGAAGTCGGCTATATTGATTTGAATGTGTATTTTTGGTAAAATATAGCTGTGAATTAATGAATACTCCTCAGAGGAAAATTACGCTATACACACCAAACTTTGTCTACATGATGCCAAAACATTGAGGAACTTATATTGCGGATGGATTTTGGATAACTTGAACGGTTTTGCCGTGGTGATTTATTAAAATAACAGTAAAAAAGGGAACAGTAATTGTCTTATATTATTAAAAGTCATTTTCCAAACTCTTCAAAACTTTTTACTAATAGAGAACAAGTAATTCTGAGGAAACTTGCTTAGTTTAAAAAATGCATCATGCTCAGAGACCACAAAAATATTAAAATTATCACTCATTATTAGTGTCCGGTGAAGACCGTAATGCCAAGGATGAACACCAGATGGAGCCATAGGATTAAAAATCTGTACTCTCAGTATACTTCTAAATAATTATTGTAGAAATACTTTTAGAGCATTGAAATAAGTTTTAAAAATCTTTAAAGAAAAAATCATTACAACTTTTATTTATCCTACCTCTCTCACCGATAGGATAACAAATATTTTAAGTCTTTTAAAATATTTTAAAAGTATTTTAAGAGCTTTACTGCTCAGTCAATTAATTAGAATAAATAAACACCCAACACACACACACACACATAGATATATATATATATATATATATATATAAATACATATAAAATAATATGTATTTTACTGGTAACATTGCTTTATATAATTTTCACAACTGCTTATAGATCATTAAAATAATTTTTATAAAAGGTCATAGATCATAAAAAGTGTTGACAACAATTTAAAATAAGGTCTCTTTGGTTAACATTAATTAATGCATTAACTAACATGAACTGACAATGAACAATATATTTTTAGATTACTTATTAATCTTTTTTAATGTTAGTTAAAACTAACATTAAATATTCATGTTCATGTTAATTCACAGTACATAAACTAATGTTAAGGTACAAATTTAAATTTTAATAATGTATTAAAACATTTTTAACTTAACATTAATTAACATTAATAAATGCTACATAATTGATGTTCATGTTAACTAATATAGTTTAATATAGTTTTTAACATTAGTTAATTCACAACTAACAAACTAAGTATGAACAACATATTTTTAATGTATTTATTTGTGTAATAAAAAATGTGTTTGTTAGTTCATGGTACAATAACTGATGTACATTAACAATAAATTGTAATTAATAATGTAGTAGTCAATTTTGAACATAATATTAACTAAGATTCTACAATACTATCAATAACTCTATGGTTCATGTATTAACTATATATTGTTAAAAACTAAAACCTAATTGAAAGTAGTACAAAAGTTTTTATATATTGGTTCATCCCTTTGTGTGTGTGTGTGTGTGTGTGTGTGTGTGCACGTTTTTGTGACAAATGAGGACATACATTTGTATAATGACAAAGGTATGACAGGTATTACAAGGAGAAGGTGACTTTTAGGGACATTACCCCAATGTCCCCACTTTTCAAAACCCTGATAAATCACACAGAATGGAGTGTATTGAAAATCTGAAATAGCACACAGTTTCCTGTAAGGGGTAGGTTTAGGGGTAGGGTTGGTGTAGGGCAAATAGCACATACAGTTTGTACAGTATAAAAACCATTACGCCTATGGGATGTCCCCACTTTTCACAAAAACAAACCTTTGTGTGTGTGTGTGAGTGAGCGAGAGAAAGAGAGAGAGAGAGAGAGACTCGCATTAGTAAATGCTACATAATTATTGTTCATGTTAACTAACATAGAGTTTATGGAATAACTGAAACTATTGAAAGTGTGACCAAAGTTTTAAAAATTGTTTATGTTAATGTGTCTATATGGTTTGGATTACCCTCAGAACTGCAGACGGGTCCCCGTGTACCTGCATGTGCCCACTGTCACCCAGGGTCCCTGATGCCCATCGGTAGTGGCGTTGCACTATCGCTTGGGCCCTCCATCGCTGCTTGCAGCTATATTTGTTCGGGTGTGATTATTCCCCTTGCCCTCTGCTGGTCTGAATGAAAAGACTCAGTAGCGACTTCCCCATTTAACCAGACTGATGTTTACATCCAGTGTGACCAGTTCACATTAATCTTGTTTTCTGCCCCAAGCCTGTCATTTTTAGCATTAGTTTGTCTCCATGAGAACTTTTCCACAACAGTGACCAGGTTTACATGAACATTTTGATTTTGGAATTTGGTCGTATTCTGATTATTTAGAGTATGTGTCAATCTGAACAGGGCAGCTGGCATTTCCCTGTAATAATGATAAATGCTTTTTTATTTGTAATTGGAACATCCACTTGTTCATTTACATATACATATGGCCAAAGAAAAATAATTATCCTCTATTGGTAAGCGGCTCCAGTATTTCCATATAGAATTAGTGGGGAAAGAATCTGCATATCTTAGTTTATTTGTAATATAATTACATGTGCAGCATTCAGGAATTGTTTTCAAAATGATGGCTAAAATACCTTAATCAGAAAACAATGTGCATGTAAACGTGGTGACTGAGGTAAGGTTTGTTGCTTTTCAGTTTAAGCTCAGTGAGACTTTGGTTAGCATTACAAACACTCTTTTTTTATAGCCTTTTTTATCGGTTGTGTTAAACATAGAGCGTGAAAGTAAAGTTAGGCAGTATGAATCTAGTGCTTTGTGGTTCTCTCTAACAGCTTCTACTTACCCAAGAGATTTTCTGACTGTAACGTGGAAGAGTATCATGATTTCCTGAACAGTGGAGGTGGTGCGTGTCTCTTCAACAAACCTTCAAAGGTAAAGCCACTTCAGTTCTGACTGGGTGTTCATAGCAATCACTTTCCTTAGTACGTCACCAAACCCACACAAAATCTGCACCCACAGAACTCCAGAAAAAGTGCGACGGGTTTCCACAAAATTGGAACATTTATTCACAAAGTTTTATAAATACAATGATATTCAAAAGTTTGGGGTCAGGAAGAATTTTTTTTTTTTACATATTTTATAGAAATGAATATTTTTATTTGAGCAAAGAATGCATTACATTAATCAAATGTAAGATTTTAAAGGTGTCATATGATGCTTTTTTAAAGATCATTATTTTGTGTATTTGGTGTAACAGAATATGTTGACATGCTTTAATGTTCAAAAAACATTATTTTTCAAATACTGTACATTATTGTAGGTCCTCTATGTAGCCTCTCTCAAACGCTTCGTTTTCTACAAAGTCCCTCCTTCCGACAAGCGCAGTCTGCTCTGATTGGCCAGCTGACCCAGTGCATTGTGATTGGCCGAACACCGCAAGCACTCGTCGTAAATGTAACGTCCCTTACCATAATCACAAGATTCATCTTTCAAAATAAATGTAAACACAGAACCCGAAAGGGGAACAGAGTCAAGTGACAGACACAGTGATGAAGCTGGTATGTGTTTGCAGTACACAAGCCACGGTTAAGACAGCTGACTCATTAATAACAAAACAGTAGCTGATTCAGATGTGCCAGATTGTCATAGCAAAGTCAGGATTACCTCCTCTCCTAGGTTCATGAAACGGTCGTCCATAAAATGCATTGCTGTTCTGTTGTAAGTAATGTTAAAGATTCCTAAATGCATCTACTTTCGGAAGGCCAAATAAAGTGCTTTTGCTTTCGCCTAGAAACACACAGCGTCCCCCTGACATGGCTGCTTCAACACTAACTGCGGTTACTGAAACCACGCCTTCTTTCTTTTTGCGTGCACCTTTGGGCGGCATTATGCAAATATTTCCACTTAGTGATGTAGATATGTGGGGGCGTGATAGAACGAGCCGTTTTAGGGGTGTGGATGAGTCTTAACTTTTATAAAGATTATCTCTTTGGATTTGAGACTTTAGTTAGTCTTTGCAACTTCAGGATCTTATCTATGAACAATCAGCTTGCAACACTCCAAAGAGAAAAGAAAACTTAAAATCTAATCATATGACCCCTTTAAGACATAGTTTCAAATAAATGATTTTCTTATGAACTATTCAAAGAACCCTTATAGATATATAGTATATATATATATAGATAGCTGTATATATATACGCACAGTGGCTCTGGCTTTATAACATCTTTTTTCTGTTTTGTAGCTTTTGGATCCTCCAGAGTGCGGAAATGGTTTTGTGGAGGCAGGAGAGGAGTGTGATTGTGGAAGCCCAGCCGTGAGTGATCTTACATCAACATCATGATCACATTAATCTGACACTGCTTATGTAATCAGGTTTTCTCTGTCTTTCTGCAGGAGTGTGCTAGAGAAGGGGAGAACTGCTGCAAGAAATGTATGTTGACTCAGGGAGCCAAATGCAGTGATGGTCTCTGTTGTAAGAACTGTCAGGTAGGAGCTGAGTCGAACAAGAAAACTCTGTAGCCTTCTGTTTGTGTGTGTGACTTTTAATGATCATTGTGCTATCTCTGTAGCTGGAGTTTATGGGTGTACTTTGTCGTGACGCTGTCAGTGATTGTGACATACCTGAAATGTGCACTGGGAATTCTAGCCAGGTGAGGGCACTGGTACATACATCTCACAACACATCCTACAGATCCTCGTCCTACACGCATATCAATTATACATCAAAGGAATATTCCAAAAAGCTGATAAAAACATCACAATTAAATTTTTAACATAGATTTTTTTTTTTTTTTGTATCTTAATCTTTTTAATCAGTTTAATGGTATGGCTGTCAATTAGATGAGCATGAATATATAAGATATACCTTCTGGTTCAAGTCAAACACATTGCATTATGGGACACAGTATTCCATTCAGTGTGCTCTGCTGTATATTGCATATTGTATTGTATTGTATATTGTATATTGCATTTCTGCAAATCTAGTAGATCATACTAGTATTCTATACATACATCAAATTCACATATCGTACTCTACCTGGTATACTGCATACGACATTCATTTAAAAACAGTAAATAGTATGCCATTCTAAACATGCTTTAAAATGTAAAACTCCATATATTTTTTAGTGTCCTCCAAACCTGCACAAGATGGATGGGTACACATGTGAGAAAGACCAAGTGAGTTTTATGTATATCAAATGTATATTACTGTATATATATTAGTCATAATTTATTATTTATCATCTTATATTATTTTGATATATCAGTGTAACCTATTTTTCTTAATTTCACTCATTTTAGGGAAGATGTTTCAATGGCAGGTGCAAAACCAAGGATAGACAGTGCAAATACCTCTGGGGAGAGAGTGAGTGGCAATGTTATTTAATATTATTTATATGTTATTACATTTAGTTAGTATTCTTTTAAGAATTTTTTTGAAAAAAAAAAAAGCATTTATATTTAATTTTACGGGGGGGGGGGGGGTAACTGTTAACTTTTAATTTTATTTTTAACTTTATTAGTTCTTTTTAATAATATTTCAAAGTGTTCATTTTTCTATTATATTTGGCCTTAATTTATTTTTATTTCAGTTT
>JADLZN010011586.1:0-11578 GCA_018155175.1 Sinocyclocheilus anophthalmus
AAAAACGCCCGGGTGATACGTTGTCTATAGCAAGACCAACATCGTCTTTACAAAGACGTAATGTCGAGTCTGCCAGATGCAATGTTGTCTTTAAAAAGATGCACCCGTGAATACTCTTTTTGGGAAAAAGCTCTTTTAGCGTGCTGATGCGCACAGGGGAGATGATCATCTGCAGCACAAACAGGGGGTAATGCAGCCTGATGTGTGCAACCCACTCAACAAGGGAAAACCACCGCCGCTGAAGCGCCGTACCGCCAACACAAAGAGCTCTCCAAGATCTTTCTGAACCTCGTTCAGTCTTCTCCTTCTCGTAGAGTGATCAGGAGCAGAACTATGTTGTTGCTCGGCTCCGAAGCGAAAAGCTGAATATGCGCTGCATCTGCTGCCTACTTATGATGTGATCAGCGGCAGCTGGATGCAATAATTTCATGCCAATGTGCATTGGCTCGTTTTAGTTTACACTCGAAGTAGATTGGTCCCTCTAAGCGAGATCCCAATGTCGTCATTCCTCCACTTTGGGGGGGGAAAACGATCGAGAGTGACCGACTGCAAAGGGAACAGATTATTCTACACACGTTCTTTATATGAAATGATTTCTATTTTTCTCCACTGAATTATGTATCTGAAATGTATGTCTGTTTCATCCACATAACAGTGTGTTTTATCAACAATATAGGATGTTTATGACAAAGATAGTGGGGTGTAGTGTTCAATAGCTATCCATCCATCTTGAGTAGGATACCATAAATATCAGCAAGTGGAAAGGAATCCAAAGACAGCGAGCTTGATCACAATCTTTTTGATTTTTTATTACAGCACAGCTCAGAATGAGAAAACAACGACAAAGATCAAGAAAAAAAGGAAAAGATTATAAAGTGATTAAAATTTTAGCTGAAAAGACAAAAACAACTATCATTTTTAATGTGCAAATCACTAATTAATTAAAAATTGAAAGGTGTATAAGCCTAGGGAGGAACGTGAGTAATGCTAAATTGCTACCTGTAAGTGAATGAAATTTAAATAAATGAATGTCTTATTGGCGAATTATATTAATGAGGGGTGTGGTGTGGAGAGTTGTACATATGAATAAGCAGGGTCAAAAAACGAAACGGGAGACTTGAGAAAAGCAAGAAAGTGAGGGTCATTTTATCTTAATTTAATGCTGTTGAGCAGCAGATGATCTTAGAGCCATATACAGGATAAACAGATGAGGAAAAATGCATTGTTGGTTGGCGCCACCACCATCAATCGTTTTGTGCTCGGTGTGATTCGCCTCACTTTTTCACATCGTGCTCAGTGTGAACCAGCTTTAGGTTGGGGCCTACTGGCCCGCAGTGACAAAGATGCAGAGACTGGATGTTCTGAGAGGTGTGATTTTTCCCAGACTTTACAGAGTCGGCTTGACCAATGAGAAAGGTGGAATTTCCAAGTGGGAAAATTCCTCTGTTGGGAGGTTTTATGGCCCTTTGTCTGCGAGCATGGTTAGAATGAGTCCTGCAGTTTCTGTTCATTTATACTTGATTTATATAACAAACACACACTGCATTCTATGAGGAGGTGCACTGATAGAAATTAATCACTGAGGCTGTAAGAGTAACATAAACAGATCATTATTGTTACTTTACTTAGATCATTTGAGTAGCTCACTTCATTTGGATTTGTAGCAAAAACATATTTTTATAATGATACACTTCGTACTTTTAAACCTTCGAATCTGACAAGGCTTGAGACATTTGCATTTCCACTACTATTTCGTTACATTACTTAAAATAGTACTGCTGAGTCCATTTTTCACACATAGAAACTATTTTATTATTTTATATATATATTTTTTCATATTGCAACATAACCTCAGCATAGTTCTCGTATTTTTATTGTATGGTGAATTTTATTACAGTGTTTGTCTACAACAGGATTGACCTTGTTGTTTTGGAGGTGACTGACAAATCAAAGCGAACTTTCCAAAAGTGTTAATACTTTTGGAAGCACCGCAACCCGCATGGATAACTTCTGAGGGGTCATTTTTAAAATTCAGCGTATTATTTTATCTTCGCGGTCTATAAGAAATATATTTTGTAAATATTTAGGTCAGTTCTAAATAACATGCATTTTGTATTATCCCTCTTATTTGGGTAAAATAATTACCATTTTGCATATACTCTAAAGTGTTTGTAAAATTTTGATCACAAGTGTATAAGTAAAAGTTTAGAATTTATAAGATTTTAATTCAAAACTCTTGTATACTTATTCATTATACTGGCCATTACTCACAAGACTGCATTTATTTGATAAAAATGTGTCTGTCAGAAATATTAGGCAATATTATAATGATTTAAAATAGCTGTTTTCTATGTGAATCTCTGTTAAACTGTAATGTATTTCTGTGATGCGCAACTGTATTTTCAGCATCATTACTCCAGTCTTCAGTGTCACATGATCTTCAGAAATCATTGTATACAGACAGATATAGATTTAAAAAAAAATGTATTAATCAAACAATCTTGAAAAAAAAATTGTCAGGGTTTACACAAAAATATTAAGACTGTATGAAAAGAGAGCGGGCGTTCCCCAAGTCAGTTCTTGTGTGTGTGTGTGTGTGTTGTGTGTGTTGTGTGTGTGGTTGTGTGTGTGTGTTATTTTTTAGAGTGTGACTACTACATGCAAATTGATTAGAGACAATTACATTTTTAAAAACCAGTATCCCAGATCACATCACAGAGCTCCAGACCTTATATAGGTTATGCATATTGTTTATCAGTCATATAAACATAAAAATCATTGGTATTGTTTAAAAAAAAGTTCCATCTCTACTGTTTATGCAAAGATCCTGAATCTCAGAGGACAGAAGCATGATGAACTTCACTAGCGTGTGCTCTTATGATGTCAGTAAGAGAGCTGTTCAATAATAGTACATTTAAAAAAAAGATGAAGAATAAATGACAATATAACTGCTCTTTTCTCATATTTATGAGAGCATGTTACTGTCCTCTTCATCAAAGAAGTAATGTTCAAGCGATCTTTAGGAAGTGAGAAAGAGGGAGAAGGTGAAAGGAATGATGGAGACTGTGAGAGAAAGGGGGAATAAGAGGAGGCTGGGAACGCTTCTGGAGTTGGAGTTGGATGCTGCAGTCTGAGTTTTAGTTGGAGTTGGAGTTGAATATTGAATGTCATTGTTGAATGCAACAAATCCAGGTGGGTTGCTGCCCGTGTAAGACTTGATCCAGTCCTGAGAGACTCTTGCGTACACATTGGGATAAATGGGGTCAGCACATTCTCTACCAAAACTCCCAACGCCGGACTGAATCAACAGGGAGCCGTTCCTGCTGAGCTCTGGACCTCCAGAGTCTCCCTGTATTGAGATATATTCAGCATTTATATCTCTGACAATGCACAACGAACAACTGTATTACAGACAGAAGTATGCAATAGTGTAGCCTGATGGTAAAGTATGCTGGCCGTGTGTCTCCTGCAGCGTTTTATTTCCTGAGATCAGTGTACTTTTTCAGTTGTTTGCAGTGGGAGCGCTGAGTGTTTTTCTTTAGTCCCCCAAGATTGAACATGTTTAGCTTTGGGTTAAACCAAATGTACCACACGTCCTGAAAAGTGAAGCAAAAATACTTTGATCGCCCCCTGGTGGCTGGCTGCAGTAAAGGTCCATAAATTAATGGGACATTCACTAATTGCACTTCAAATAATTTTTGGCTCCTGACATTTTAGGTGGCTCTTATCATGCTGATGTATGTGTAAGTGTTCGTTTTTCTAATAAGTTTGGTTTTATTTAGTTATTTGATGCTATTGGGGCCAGTGGGGCATAATGGTTAGAGAGTCGAACTTGTAACCCAAAGGTCGCGGATTATTAGCAAATTCTAAATTCTGCATTTGTTGTTGCAAATAAATGTACATTTTGAATGGTTCTTTTTAAATATTTTAAGCCTTTGTGACTTAGCAATAGAGTAACTGTTTACTCTGTTGATACACATGTTTGTGGGCATCCCCTTCCAGCAGTGGTCCCTTTACGGGCAGGGAAACGCAGTTTTGGATTTCACCCTGAAAACTGACACTTTGGCTGGAGTTTGCTATCACAGACAGATATTTGGCGATGTTTTCGGCTATATGCAAATTGAAATTGTGAATTGAAAATACCCATAGGAAAAAGTGAGATCTCTTTAACATCTCAAATATTTCTCCTAGACAGAAAAGAGGTTACTTTAAGATCGAATTGAGATTTTTGCTTGAGTCTCCTGCTTCTCAAACTTGTCTCCTGAGACAAAAACTATAACACTCTCACAATGGTCTCCTTTAAAATTTAGAAGAGATCTCAACAACATCACACACTTTGCTCAGAAGCCGTACCTTGTGGACACGCACATCGACGTTAAGCCACAACAGCACCTCCGGACAACGACAGTGTGGTCCCCATCTAAAGGTACTTTCCTGTTCACTTCTCACCTGTCCAATTGTTTCCTGTCTATACTCCAACTGTTCTGGCCATTAAAGGTGAAAAACCCCATTGCAATCAAAAAAGCAACCTCTGAATAGTAAACCATTTTTATAATGGAGTCTTGCAAGAGATTACAGCAAGACAATAAAGAGATCTTCCATGTTTCTCACACGTTTCTCTACCATTGTCATTTTGGATTCCTTTCTTTCAGATCTTTCTCATGTCTCAGTTGTGTCTACTTTTATTTCTCCTAAGGATTTTTAGGAGAAACATCTGTTGAGACACTGTTGAGACTAAAATGAGAAATACATGAGAATCACAACTAAGTCTCCTGAGGTTAGAAAGAGCAACCACTGAGCAATACAATATTCCTATAATGGAGTCTTGATAGAGATTGCAGCAAGACAATAAAGAGATGTTCTGTTTCTTCCACCACATTCTCCAGTCCGACGCTGTTGTGGTCTTCGCGCATGTGGGTGTCTATTTCTATTTTTCCTATGGAATTTTAGGAGAATCATCTGAAATGCTGTTGATACTAAAATGACAGATTTTCTCCTGAGAAGTCTCCTGAGCTTAGGAAAAGCACCACTGAGCAATACATTTTTCCTATGGGTACACCTAATGGAAACACGTACATTTTGCAAAAAAACTCCCATATATCGCAAAAAAGTTTTTACGCTCGCATGAGGTGGTTTTACAGGCAATTCGAAAAAGGAATATCTCGCAAAAGTGCAATGGTCACCTGACGTACGTAAAAGTCACATGATCATTCTTTAATGTACTATAACCTCCAAGAAACACCTCATGCGTGGCCGCTCTCAAGAATAAAGATGCTTGGATTAATGCTTATTAACGCTTGGATAACCGCTTATTTACGCTGCACATGTCTGTGGTGCATCGGCACTCAAGTCAATGCTTGTATTTATAGCAGCCACGTTGCGGCACGTTTCAGAAGCGACTTTTCGCCCTGCTTCACTAAAGATACACGCATATGCCTCCTTCGATTAAAAATAATGGCTAGTGTGGTCGCTGCAGTACCAACATTTGCTGCCATGACTTATTGAGAGAGGGGGAAAAAAATGTAGTCTCATAACATCAGTTAATGGAAACGCCGTCAATTCGCAGTAGGTTTTTCTGTAATGGAAATCTGTAATGGAAACCCGGCTACAGACACTGCAATATTTTCAAACTTGATATTACCGCCACATGTTCTTGTAGTGTGAGCGATGCAACAACATGGTGAACTGCTCTAATGATATCATGCTCCTTAATGTACATGAATGCAAGGAGACTTTTGATCATGCAAGGAGAGTTTGATCATAATTGTTTTATACTAATAAACTAACAAAAAATATTTTACAAATCTAAATTAATTGCTTTTGCACTATACTTAACATTACGTTATATCTTATTTACTATCAGTTTCTCAACGTGGTTCTCACAACGTCTTCCTTTTCCCTCTGCCCCAAAGCCCCCCATAAGGAAATATTGCAGGGCCCCCACACGAGACATTCTGACCTCAGGAAAGCATTCAAAACAGCTTTTGCCATTGCAGTAAATTCCCATTCATAGCCAACATATGAGAGTGGAGGCATGTATTTCGAATGAGCGTATGTTGCAAATCTAGGGAGGAGAATGGAGTTATAGTTCTACATACAACCACTTGACAAAAACACCTTTAAAGATAGGTGCTATAGCACTTAAAGTGGTTCTCCTATGATTACAAGCCAGTGAACCTCTTTTAGTGCTATTTAGCACCATTTTTTTAGAGTGTAGTGTGAGCTTGCCCTATCTAGCAAGTGGTAATCAGTAGGGATGCATGAAACTGGATTTTGTCGATATCCAATATGCCGATATGTTCCAACTCACAGAGCCGATCCTCCCTATTCACAAAGTAATATAGGGAAGCACCAGGGGGCCCGCTTGCTCTCAAAGATTATTTAATTTTAGTTTTGTTTTTGATTTTGGTCAGCGCTTATGAAACATAAATGTTCCTTTCCTTAATGCGGTGCGCTGTCACCCTTTCCACGTAAAAATCAGTCAAATCATGTAACGTGACGCAGTATACAGTACATTCTCTTGCCGTTCTTGCTCGATACTAAAAACGAGTTAAAATCGCACTGAAGACACTGTTCCCCAGTGCTTTCGGGTGTGCAGCGATTCGAGACAGACGGAAACACGAACAAATATAGATCCTTTTTGCGGCTTGGTATATGCAACATATTCCACTTGGTTGGCGTTTTCACTAAACACAGTCAGTATGTCTTTGTGAAAATGATCTAGTTTGAAAAGCAATCAAATGGCTTGTATTGATGCTTCAATGACGCATCCTACGGTATAAACCCTGCTGCTCACTGTGTGTCACATGCTTTTCCACACCAGAAAACGAAAACGAGAGAATTATTCACGGCTCTTCACTGAATATTTATCTAACTTTTAATCAATTAATGTTTAATGTCTTTGGTGAAGTCCCATGCAATGTTATGTATAGAGGCGACTTTAGGCTACATTGTTTAATTGTTTGTTTGCTTAGGGCCCCCAGAAGGCCGTGATCGGCTCTATCAACTCATTTTGGCAGAAAGCTGATGCCAATACCAATATATTTCCTTCATTCTTCTGTGCAGAGTTTATAAACATTTTATTTTTTAATTTGCATTAGTTTTGAGCAAGAACTTACTTGTTAGAACTAAATAGACATTATTAAAGTTATTTTTTTAATAATAATATTGCATTGAAAGCCTTGGAAATAACTAATAAAATCAATTACTGCCATGTTTTCAGACAGAAGTTGTAATCTTAGCATTTTTTTTGTGTAGATTTAACATTTGTAAATGGTGTAAAACAAAAAAGCTGTAAAAATGTAGAGCTCCTTGTACAGTTTTCATAATCCATTTGAAAATCTATTACACATTAATGAATACCTCTATATATATAATTATTTAATTTACCAGTACAAACAGACTCGTGATTTTATGACATCAATTACTGCTGTATTTAATCAGAAACACAGTCTAAATGTTATTTGTGTATTTTAATTTCAAGTAGTATCAGCTGTAGCCAATTTAGCTCACAACTGGAAATATGAATAATTAACCATAACTAGTTATAATTAACTATTCATATTTTAGATCCGCTGTAGATATTTAGCTGACCTCTCAGGGTCAACTGTCTTGTCAATTCTAAGAACGTTGGTTTCCTGGTTAAGGGAAATAACTTTTTTACTGTACAATTCTATAAGTTTGTAATGTAAATCTGCATGATTATTGACTCCGTTTATGAGTAAACAATGAACACGTCAAGTTTGATACAAGTAAGGTTTTATTAACTACCTAAACACTTAAACTAGTCTAACATACTAACATAAACACATAAACGTCCTAACATCCTACATACACCACATAAACTGTTCTAACACCTACCTACACCTAAACTGGTCTAAATCCTACATACACACATCACTTTGTCCTAAACAGACACTCCCCACACCACACACACATACAGTTGTATAGAAAGGGTTAAAGTTTAAACACTAAGAAAGAGACATAAAATGACATTTATGGAACCATTTGCATATTCAGCAGATCTACGCCTTTAGGGATACGTCAGATTCTTAGTTCAATCACACCTTTGTAAAAAGGTGTAACTGTTATTTAATGTATCAATTAATAAGACTAAGTTTGGATACTTGCAAGTCTCGTCGGTCTGAAAGAGATTCCTGATGCAATCTTCAGGCCCAAGATCTTGCTGAAATTAGTTGATGAAAATAACCAGTTTGAGTCAGAGAATTTTTGGTGAATGAAAATTCAAGGCCGAAAGGCCTGGCACCAGCTTTGATATCCTGAAGCGTTTTCTCACATTTTCTTAGTTTCTGACCGAACCACCGACTGGGCGGATCACATGAAGTGTGGCCTTTAAGGTCAGAGAAGATCCCCACCTCTCAAGATGGACTTGTCCAATGCGAGAGAGGAAATTTCTCCGTGAGGTGCAATTGCTGGCGGTTTTACGATCTTTTGTGGCAACATGGAACTTAGTATCGTAACTTGAGTCGAAAATACTAAGATTCTCAGGACATAATATATTGCCTTTATCACATATACTATACCATCTTGTGTGTAGATCATCAAAGGCGAATTCTGATACTAAACACGGTATTTTGTAAGGTTATATAATGATTGGTGTTTTATCGTAAGCATAATAAAATAATTCTATATACAACAGATTAATCAAAAGCCCTAATATACACATGGCCTGAAAATAGTGTGTTCGTTCAATAGAAAGTTTTTTTCCTATTAATTAATTAGTAGAAAATTCAATTTCTGCTCTGCCTATTCTATGGGGACAAAGTGTGGGTTATCCTACTCACATTCCTGGGGGTCATAAAACCAGCGATATCATGATTAGTTGTCATGGTGACCAAGGTGGGGGATGGTGTTCAGCAGAAATCCTGGCATCCAGTTTATTGAGTGAGGGGACTGTGACGATTTGTTAATCTAATGAATAATTGATTTGTTAAATCAAATAAAAATTAGTGTGTCAGATTGGTCGAGACGCTACACATGCCCCCGAAGTGAATAAAACGCTTTACCATCATCATCTATTCGTATTTACAAATCCAGCCACCTAGCATTGAATATAATCACCATTTCAGCACAGTTTGGCCACACTGCTCTAGCGCAACTTGAGCGCATGTGAGTTATCTTCTTAGCAGCAAGGCATATCGCCATCATTTTTCATATCAGCCAATTCCAATAATACTGTGCATCCCTAGTAATCAGTCTTACTTTTTGCATTCAAATTAGACCTATGTTTTTGTGTTACTGACTTTTAAAACTTATGAACAGTCTTGAAGAAAAATATGAAATGACTAAGCAGTTTATGCAATAGGCACAGGTGTCAAAAAGCAGTCGTAGAGTACGAGTTCAGGATCAGTGGAGTAAAACAGGGCTTAATCAAGCATCTAGGCAGGCTGTGTAAAGTTTGCAAAATTACCAGTAGTGTTTTGTAAATAGGGGTTCAAATGAATGACTGATGTCTTACCTGACATGAAGCAGTGCGATCCTGTGTGGACAGACAAAGACAAAGTAAGCAGACAATCATCCGGACAGAGCTGAAAAAACTAGCTGGTATAGCCCACAATCACATAGTCATGACATGAAGAGAGTAACTAACCTAAATCAGGTTATAATGAGAACTAGCAGCAGCTTACATTGTGCTTTCACTCTGACTGTGCTTCTGCTACATAAGAAATCATTACTAGGTTAAAGCAATTTGGAGAATGGATGGATGGATGGACCAGGACCCAAACATTTAAACAACTTAAATCATCTGTATTTAGTGAGAATTGCTGAATATAAAATGATTGTGTCTGTCTTTGTGTGATTTCTCAAACAATATGGGAGTCATTGCTTCATGAAAGATTGGACACTATTTGTATTATTATTATTATTAAAGTCACAATTTTCCAAATTTTTTATAGTAACATAAAGTCATCCTGTAAATAAAACATAAATAATAGTAAAATAGCATAATAAAAGTATTATTTTAACAGTGGATACGGAAAGTATTCAGACCCCCTTAATTTTTCACTCTTTGTTATATTGCACCATTTGCTAAAATCATTTAATTTTTTTTTGCCTCATTAATGTACACACAGCACCCCATCCATATTGACAGAAAAACACAGAATTTGTTGACATTTTTGCAGATTTATTAAAAACGAAAAACGAAATATACAGGTCCTAAGTATTCAGACCCTTTGCTCTGCATTTAGTAGAAGCACCCTTTTGATCTAAAACAGCCATGAAGTCTTTTTGGAAGATGCCACAGTTGTTCACACCTGTATTTTGGATCCGATCTATTCCTCCTTGCAGATCCTCTCCAGTCTGTCAGGTTGGATGGTAAACGTTGGTGACAGCCATTTTTAGGTCTCTCCAGAGAAGCTCAATTGGTTTTAAGTCAGGGCTCTGGCAGGGCCATTCAAGAACAGTCACAGAGTTTTTGTGAAGCAACTCCTTCGTTATTTTAGCTGTGTGCTTAAGGTCATTGTCTTGTTGGAAGGTAAACCTTCGGCCCAGTCTGAGGTCCTGAGCACTCTGGAGAAGGTTTTCGTCCCGGATATCCCTGTACTTGGCCACATTCATCCTTTCCCTCGATTGCACCCAGTCGTCCTGTCCCTGCAGCTGAAAAACACCCCCACAGCATGATGCTGCCACAACCATGTTTCACTGTTGGGACTGTATTGGACAGGTAATGAGTGCCTGGTTTTCTCCATACATACCGTTTAGAATTAAGGCCAAAATGTTCTATCTTGGTCTCATCGGACCAGATAATCTTATTTCTCACCATATTGGAGTCCTTCAGGTGTTTTTAGCAAATTCCATGCGGGCTTTCATGCGTTTCCCCCCCCTTGCACTGAGGAGAGGCTTCGTCGGGCCACTCTGCCATAAAGCCCCGACTGTTGGAGGGCTGCAGTGATGGTTGACTTTTTTTACAACTTTCTCCCATCTCCCGACTGCCTCTCTGGAGCTCAGCCACAGTTGATCTTTGGGTTCTTCTTTACCGCTCTCACCAAGGCTCTTCTTCACCCGATAGCTCAGTTTGGCCGACGGCCAGCTCTAGGAAGGGGTCTGGTCATCCCAAACGTCTTCCATTTAAGAATTATGGAGGCCACTGTGCTCTTAGGAAACTCAAGTGCAGCAGAAATTTTTTTGTAAACTTGGCCAGATCTGTGCCTTGCCACCATTTGGTCTGACATGCACTGTGAGCTGTAAGGTTTTATATAGACAGGTGTGGGGCTTTCCTAATCAAGTCCAATCAGTCTAATAAAACACAGCTGGACTCAAATGAAGGTGTAGAACCAGCTCAATGATGATCAGAAGAAATGGACAGCACCTGAGTTAAAATCTATGAGTGTCACAGCAAAGGGTCTTAATACTTAGGACCATGTGATATTTCCGTTTTTCTTTTTTAATAAATCTGCAAAAAAAAATTCTGTGTTTTTCTGTCAATATGGGGTGCTTGTGTGTACATTAATGAGGAAAAAAATTTAACTTAAAATGATTTTAGCAAATGGCTACAATATAACAAATAGTGAAAAATTTAAAGGGGTCTGAATAATTTCCGTACCCACTGTAAGTA
>JADLZN010011587.1:0-28662 GCA_018155175.1 Sinocyclocheilus anophthalmus
CATCTATTGTATCCGTTAGTCTTCTTTTTTCTTCTTCTTCTTCATTGGCCCTGTCTAAAATCGCACCTTAATCCTCGCTGTCTTCCCCTGTGTCCACACTTTCGTGATGTGATGCTACTTTGACTGTGGGGTAGAAGTCTACTCCAGAGCTCGCCTCAGTGTGGGCTCGGGAGAAGTGTGCATTGAGGGCACATAGCGGCCGCAAATGGGCGCTTGCGACCACCCTTCTAAAAACTACAATGATGAATAGGACACCCGACGGTCTCGTGAACTTAATGAACATGCGCACACAGAAGCCATTATAAGTCCACAAAAGTGCACATGAAGTGTGTTGTTTGGGACAGGGCCTTTTTCTTTTACTTCTGCTGCTCTGGAAGTCTATGGCGTCTCATAGAACCATATGGTAAAAAGTTGTAAAATTTGGCATACAGATAGAGGATAGTACGAACATGAACCTCACCACATTTGGAGTCTCTAACTCAAACCTTTAGCATCAACACTTGTCCAAATTTGCACGCGAATTTGTGGTAATTAAATTAAATTAAAAAGGGCTAGAAACTAAATTATTTCCCCCACCCCCCTCTATATTCAGGGCTTGGAGCCCTCCCTCAGGACAGCATGACAAATGTGTTTACTATTTGATCAATCCGATTATATGTAAGCGCGAACTCGTGACATTTCTAGCATGATTATTAGAATTCTCATTTCTTCAAGCTTGAATGCTTTAGTACAAATTTAGATTTTGCTTAATATATTCAAGTTCACATTTGAACTAACTTAGTCAGTGTAGACAGTTGTTTCTGGGGATGCACTTAACCCGTTTTTTTTTTTTTTGCATGCGGCAAAATATTTAATTAACCCTTCTATTTTGACGATATGTGCAGTCATCTGCAGGAGAGAGATGGCATTGGAAGAAATTAATGTCCCTAAATCCCTTGCAGTTGCGATTGGATATTGGTTCTTGTCCTTTGCTTATGGATGACTTATCTCTCATACGTTTAGACATGACGTTGTAATTCCATTGCAGAGGATGCTCTGACATGCTGGGAAATTGCCTGCTGTGGCATCTATAAGAATGTGATCGGAGAGTATGTGGAAATGATAGGGGTTTGTTTACTAAAACGATGAACCAGCAACTTATATGCACACATCTTTTCTTTTATTTCTTTAGAATGTGCAGAATAATAGTAATAATAATAAAAAAAAACATTCTTATTTGCTTGGTAGAAAACACATACTGTTAGCAGTGTATTTCAGATGTCATGAGACATCACGTATAGTTCTCACCGCTCTTTTATAATAGAAAAACTAATTAATTAAGAGATACACTGTTTCAATACTTGCACAAATGCATCCACTGAACAACATTATAAACGCAACACTTTTGTTTTGCCCCATTTTCATGAGCTGAACTCAAAGATCTAAGATTTTTTTTCTATGTACACAAAAGGCCTATTTCTATCAAATATTGTTCACAAATCTTTCTATATCTGTGTTAGTGAGCACTTCTCCTTGCCGAGATAATCCATCCACCTCACGGATGTGGCATATCAAGATGCTGATTACACAGCATTATTATTGCACAGGTGTGCCTTAGACTAGCCACAATAAAAGGCCACTCTAAAATAAGAGTAAAGTTTTATCACACAGCCCAATGCCACAGATGTCGCAAGTTTTGAAGGAGCATACAGTTGGCATGCTGACTGCAGGAATGCCCACCAGAACAGTTGCCCGTGAATTGAATGTTCATTTAACTACCATAAGCCATCTCCAAAGGCGTTACAGAGAATTTGGCAGTACATCCAACCGGCCTCACAACCGCAGACCACGTGTAGCTACACCAGCCCAGGACCTCCACATCCATCATCTTCACCTCCAAGATCGTCTGAGACCATCCACCCGGACAGCTGCTGCAACTCCGTTGCGAATCAAGAATTTCTGCATAAACAAAAAAAAAAAAAACAAACTGTGAGAAACCGTCTCAGGGAAGCTCATCTGCATGCTCGTCGTCCTCATCGGGGTCTCGACCTGACTGCAGTTCGTCGTCGTAACCGACTTGAGTGGGCAAATACTCACATTCAATGGCATCTGGCACTTTGTAGAGGTGTTCTCTTCACGGATTAATCCCAGTTTTCACTGTACAGGGCAGATGACAGACAGCGTGCATGGCTCGTGTGGGTTAGCGGTTTGCTGATGTCAACGTTGTGGATCGAGTTGCCCATGGTGGCGGTGGGGTTATGGTGTGGGCTTGCTTATGTTATGGACAATGAACACAGGTGCCTTTTATTGATGGCATTTTGAATGCACAGAGATACCGTGAAGAGATCCTGAGGACCATTGTTGTGCCATTCTTCCACGACCATCACCTCATGTTGCAG
Organism: Sinocyclocheilus anophthalmus; assembly: GCA_018155175.1. Lineage (NCBI taxonomy): Eukaryota > Metazoa > Chordata > Actinopteri > Cypriniformes > Cyprinidae > Sinocyclocheilus > Sinocyclocheilus anophthalmus. The sequence continues at coordinate 2,379 of JADLZN010011587.1, forward strand.
CGTGATAATGCACTGCCCCATGTTGCAAGGATCTGTATACAATTCCTGGAAGCTGAAAAATTCCCAGTTCTTGCATGGCCAGCATACAAACCGGACATGTCACCCATTGAGCATGATTGAGATGCTCTGGATCGGCGTATACAACAACGTGTTCCAGTTCCTGCCAATATCCAGCACCTTCGCACAGCCATTGAAGAGGAGTGGACAAACATTCCACAGGCCACAACTCATCAACCTGATCAGCCTCCCACCCCCCCCCCCTCTATGCAAAGGAGATGTGTTGCACTGCGTGAGTCAAATGGTGGTCACACCAGATACAGATTGGTTTTTGGCCCCCCTCGGACCCCCCAATACAGTAAAACTGCACATTTTAGAGTGGCCTTTTACTGTGGCCAGCCTAAGGCACACCTGTGCAATAATCTGCTGTCTAATCAGCATCTTGATATGCCACACTTGTGAGGTGGATGGATTATCTCGGTAAAGGTGAAGTGCTCACTAACACAGATTTAGATATATTTGTGAACAATATTTGAGAGAAATTTTTTTGTGTACATAGAAAAAGTCTTAGATCTGTGAGTTCAGCTCATGAAAAATGGGGGAAAAAAAAAAAGTGTTGCGTTTATAATTTTGTTCATTGTAGAAATGCAAAATGCTATGCACAAAATATATGCATTGGTTTATAAGCTCTATTCCACAAATTCAGAAGGTACACAGCATAAATGAGTACATCACCTCTAAACATAAAGATATATTTCTATTTGTTTTTGATCACTTTTACAATTCAAGGCAAATTTAGCCAAATTTATTAAAAATATACTTAACAACAACATGGTAAAATACCATTAATATAAAAAATTCATTAAAATTTGATCAGTTGTGTAAATGCAGGGTATTTTAACTGCAACGTAAGTAAATATAAATAAACAGAATCCCCGTTTATGTACATAGCAGGTACAGACACAGAAATAGTGTTGACTATCATTGTGAACCAATAGGATAAACTATAATCATTTTTTTCACATTTGCTAGTTTGAGTATTTCTTGATACCTTTTTGCTGACATCACCTCCTCTTACTGCTAGACTATGACTTCCCTTTCTAATGATAAGAATCAATTAAATGAGAGACGTGTGTAAAAAGGGCCATGAAATCATATAGTCTTAAATCAACTAATTCTTCCAAAATATAGCAAAAGCTGTCAACCAACAAGCACGCTTTGTCAATAGTAAAAAAAAAATGACCTAAATAACTCTAATAACAGGTAGCATTGTACAATGTTGGCTTTTTAAAAATGTATTTACAAACAAGAATGTTTGTAGTTCTGAGTCGAATCTCTTCAAAGTAGGGTTTGGCATATAGCTAAAACTAATGATCAACGCTATGATGTTATATCGTTCGTTATCGATAATTATTGACATTTTTTATACCCTTTTTTTAAAATAAAGAGCAATAGAATTATTTTTTTTTATTTAACCGCTGTATTTATAATTAACACAATTTATGGAGACAAACAACAAATTGTTTTTGTTTTAACAATCAAACACAATAAAAATTAAACCAATATCTAATTTCTAATGTTTTATATGCAGATTAAAATAGGTCTTAAGGAAACTTTTGTCTCCCGAGGCCACAGGAGGGTGCAAAGAGCAAAATAATGCAGCGTATTTAGCAGTAACTCTATAAAACATCAGTACGTCTAATTCCTCATAAAAAATAAAATATAATTTTGTACATTGCATAGACATTATGAACAAACAGCAGCATGGGTAATTTATGCATTGCTTAATCCAAAGGCCGAGCAGCCACACACCGACTGCATTAAAACATTGATACCAGTGAAGTACTAAACCTCCACATTTGTGACGTGTTTTCTAAAGTTTTAATTGTTTTTAACTGCATGGCTACTCTCTCTGGGAGACGCAAGTGCAGCAGTCCTATTTTTGTCCTCTAAAAATGCGCTGAATATTTTTCTGTGTGGAATGGCTTTTGGTTTTGGTTTTAACCCGTTCAAGAGCTTCTCCCGCATTGACTTCTATATTTCTCTCTATTCTGAATGCATAACGCGCAACTGACGTCTCATGGCTAGACTAACAAACATAAATGGCAACAACGTCATTACTCATCCTCTCGTGCCCACTGATGACACTCTGGTGTTTGTGTGTTGTCTGCGTCACTCATAGCACGGGCCTATATCGTGCGCTATATCGAAATCGATATCTAGAAGGTGTACGTCTATAATAGCACTACCGTTAAATCGCCCAGGCTACTCCGCATCGTAACTGTATGTGGCAAAACCTGCATTATCGTGTGGACACACTATTCTACATCCTCACATATCTGGTTAGATGTATAGTGCATTAGGAAATCTATCCCCAGTGACTGAGGTCATCATTGTGACATTTCATGCACACTATTGTGTTCTATCCCCACTAACCCCCTGCCCCTCTCTCTCTCCTCTCTATATATATATACGTACAGACAAACGTGGTTCAATGCAAATTGTGCAAACTCGGGACAGCTCTCAGGCAAAGATGAGCCTACCGGAAGGGGGACAGAGCTTTTTTTTTTTTTGTTTTTTTTTTTTTTTTTTTTTTTTTTTTTTTTTTTATAACGGGCCAAAAACACACTGACAAAGAGATCAGAGTGCCTAAATAGGCACTACTCTTAAAAGCTGAGAACACGTTTCCTGCCAATGACCCTGCATCATGTTGAATCACTGAAGACTACAAGACACATCCCCCAGCACTGTGGAGAATCAAAAACTGGCCGATGATTTGAATGAGTTTTATTGCGGGTTTGGAAAACACTGTCTTCCACCCCAAACACATTCTGACATTCTCTCCATGGATCTATTAACACCTCCAGCAACCCCCCTCTCCCCACACCTGCAATTCAGATCAGCGAAAAAGGTATTTGTCAGGTCAGAAGTGAGAAGAAAGGCACCTGTGCTGACCAGCTGGCCCCCATCTTCACACACATCTTCAACAGATCACTGGAGCTGTGTCGAAAACCCTGCCTTCTTTCAAACGCTCCTTCGCCAGCTGAGGAATTTCAACCTGCCACAGGAGCTGCTGATCCAGTTATCCTCTGCAGTCATTGAATCTGTCCTCTGCACTCTATAACTGTCTGGTTCAGCTCAGCTACCTAATCAGACCTTAGAAGATTGCAGCGGATAGTCTGGACTGCTGAGCGAATCACTGGTACAAACCTCCCCACTCTCCCCTCATCCAGAACTGCACTCCTCCAGAGTGAGTAAAAGAGCTGGCAAAAATCATTCTGGACCCCTCACATCCACGCCACTTCCTCTTTGAACTGTTGCTGTCTGGTCGGCGCTACAGAGCACTGAGCACTGAGCACCAGAACGACCAGAACTAAGCACAAAAAAGTTTTCTTCCCTCATACAAGCCATCTTCATTACCATCTCACTTGGCACTAAATGTTGTCATACACAACACTATTATAACATTTATTTATTTATTTAACACACATCTCTTTTTACATTTCCTTGCATTTTGTACATAACACACCTGATACACGACAAATAGCATATGTTTGTCTTATATTGTATTTGTGTATTTATTAAAAAAAAAAATATATATAATTATATATAATTATATAAATATATATTACTTTATTTTTTGTATTTTTTTTTTTTGCCTATTTGTAACAAATTAAACTTATCTTACTTTAAGTCTTATTGTTACCAAAGAGCTCTTTTTTGGGTAATCTTGTTTTAAACAGCTTACCAACCATCAATTCAATAAAGCATGTGCAAAACATAAGACTCTCAGTGATAAATGCATGTATTACTAGACATACAGTATAAACTTCAAGCAAACATTGTTCAACCCCACAGCACAATGAACAGCATATCGAAAGGTAAATAAGTAAATTGAGTCCAAAAGGCAAGTGCTGATATCAGTCCATGAGTCCTATAAAGGCACAGATATCCAAATACCATCAATTATAGTCCACAACAAATAAACAGTCCAAAAAGAAAACAATAATCCCAGCAAAAAAATAAGGCGTAAAAGAGGAGAAAAAAACTCGATCAGTCTCACCCACGTTCTCTTCTCAGGGATTTCTGGATCCCACCTGCAATGCTCCAGGAAAAAGGTAAAAGTAATACACAAACAATCCCCGACAGAGAAAACATACTTGGTCACTGAAACTTCGGCCTCAAGCCCCCCAATTCAAGTAATCCTCCAGTCAATGGCCAGATAGATCTTAAATCCATGGCACTGGCCCTAGTGAGAGCAAGGCATTTCCCAGCACCTTTGTTTGCCAGCCTCTCAGAACATGCCACCTATCACTCCATGTGCCAGCACCTTAAAACCAGAATGGCCGCCAGTTCCCACTTCCTTAAATAGGGGCCTTTTACAATAAGAGTCCCTCATATTCCAAATTAATATATCCCATCCCCACACCCACAAAACAGTATACAGATTTAAATAACCATAACAAAAACATAAACAATTATCATCACATTGTTAGAAATGTTTGAAATGATTTGAATATTTGAAATTAACACTATTTCTCTGTTTTGTGGCGGTTGTCCACAAGTGTATTCCTATTTAACTTACCCTGTTTATATGCCCTTAGTATCTGTGTCTCCGTCTTCTCCCTGTCTACTGTTTTGTGCTAGTGGAAACTTCTTTCGGCGTATCTATATAATATATATATATATGTTGTATATATTATTATATATTATATGATATATATATATATATATATAATATATATATATATATATATATATATATAAATACATCTGAGAGGTCATCCTTTCCAGCTAGAGTGCCCCCAGTGAAATCTAATACTTTAACATATTAAATTGTTTATGGTTTTCTACTTGAGGAAAATTCTTAGCGAGAGATTGTGCACCACTGGTCTGTCTGTTCTGGTGGCCACAGATGTAGCGGGTCTTATCTTTTTTCTCCTAAGTTGACTTGCAGGCTGTACGTTTATGGTACTCAATTAGTTTTAATTGTTAAACCCCCACAGCGTCTTTTCTCCTGTCATTGCAAGTGACATAGCAGGTATAAGCGGAGATGTGGTGATGATGTGACTTGTCATTTTTGTTTATTTCTTCTTGTCTTCCCCACCTGGCTACTTTGTAAAATGAAAATTGGAAAAATTGAGACGATGTTGAAAATAAATAAATAAATAAATATTTAAATAAAATAAAAATTACATCATCTCTATATTTTTTAAATAAATGTAATAATAAAAAAAAGATTGCAAGGGACGTCACTTGTGGAGCAAGTGCATGTCTGCAGCCAGACCTATTGATTCCAATACGACTCTGAGTACAAGTCTAAGATATCTGATTTACAAGTGAACTTCCGTATTCCCTCGTACTGTCTCGGCATCAGAGATGCCTATTCCTCAACACCTTAGAGACATTTCAGTGAAAAATAAGAGACAGCTGATTTGTGAGGAGAGCAATCACATTTATTTTCTAAAACACCAATAAAACTGAACACCTCAATATTGCAATAAATCATGGTCAACACAACAGCTTCCTAAACGTCTACAAACAGTGAAGTCTCAGTTAAGCTCAAGTACTCATAAAGGGCATAAGTCAACGAATATCCTTGAAAAAGGTCTCAGCCATGTCCTCATCTTGATTAACAATGAATTTGCAACAGCTGAAAGTAACATTACAAGCAGACCCCTAACTAGTCATCAATTTAACAATGTCCTTTACTCCATTTTCACATAATGAGAGCTATAATACCAACAGTGTAAGAGGTGCAAGTATACTTTCCGTATCGGAATGACATGATGGCATTTTTCCTTTTTTTGGCTGAATCATATCTGGAAACCTGAAGAAATTTAACAGCATTAGTGAAGTACAACCTTGTGATTTGCTTTCTTTCCTTTTATCTGTTTCTTCTTCTGTCATTCTTGTCCTCTCTTCTACTGTTAGTTTTGTCAGGCAGATGTAAGGGCTCAGTGTGTCTGACTGTACTTTTGATTTCAGTTTGTCATTCACATCAGAGCAGAAAGCCCTCCCAAGCACTTAGTGGCCTCTCTCAGGCAGAATACTAATGAAAGTACCTCTCTTCTCTCTTCATTTTTCTTTCGACAAGCTCTGAAGCAACAAATCTTAATCAAGGAAAGTGAAATGGCATGGGATTGTTCGCCCCCACCATGATAAGAGGGTCCAAACAATGCTTGTGATCTCCACAGGGCTCTGAAGGTAAAATTAAGAATCTGACCTCTGCCCACCAGGACACCTTCAGTCCTGAGGAGGCACTGTTTGGCTCCATTTACCCTTGGGGCTTTAATGGAAAAATAATGGCTTATTCCAATGCTACCAAGTGCTCTCTTGACTTTACATTTTCAGATGATCTAGAGTAAAAATTGTCTTTGGCTCGGAAGGAAAACTACGGAAAACTTTCTGCCAATTCTGAGAACTAAAGTCAGAATTGCGAGATGTAAAAAGTCCCAATTACCTTTTTTCTTTTTCTTTTTTATTCAGTGGCGGAAATGGGCTTCCATAGAAAAGAGAGATGTAAGACATTTTTAAGGGCAGTATATTTTCTCAATTAAAAGGTTATTGTTTTTGTTGTGCTACAGCTACAGTCTGTATGCATTTTACATTAAAATACAAAATCCACTAGAACAATGCTATATATTTTGTAGGACTCTCAGAGTAACACGTTAACTTAAATTAGTTATGAAAAAAAATAACGCGATTAAAATATTTTAACGCAGTTAACGCACTGGTCCTGCCCCCAGACCTTTATGTCATCTTCCATTTCATCGGTTGACTGTTGACAAATATGATGCAGGGCAACAAATCCAGAAATGCAGTTATGTCCCAAAATTCAAGATATTGGGGCAAAAATAAATAAACAAATAATAAATGTATGAGTTTTTGTCTCATATTTAAATCACATGGTATATTACATATAAGCGATATCACACGAGCAGCGAGAGCAATATCACACGACTGCTGATTTTGTCCCGAATATCATGAGTTTAATGTGATTTTATACAACAGTTCAGTTAATATTATGTTATATTTTAAACACCATACTTGTGTTTTTTCCCAATTTTGTCAACGAAAATATTACCTATAAAGCCACAACAGAACTGTTGTGTGTCTCTGAGCAACACAGCAGTGTTTAGTTTCTGAATGAATCAATGATTCCAAGGCACATTCATAGAGAAAGTAATTAACTTAATTCCTGAATGAATCAGCCAATTGAAGGAATCGAATGAATGAATGACTCATAAAGACAGTTACCGCCATCTGCTGGCAGTTTTAGTTTCTTCTTTAAAGTGTCATTTCATTTATTAAAATACTACTACTACTACTACTACTACTCTAATAATACATATAAAACATTAAAGGGTAGTTCACCAAAATAAAAAAAAATAAAGAAATCTGTCATCATTTACTCACACTTGTGTTGTTTCAAACCTGAATGACTTACTTTCTTTTTTCTTTCTTTCTCAAATTATCTTTTTTTATGTTCTATACTTTATGTTAGGCCGTTGTAGCCTAAATGTTTATGTGTAATACATTTTATGTTGAACAAATAAAATATATTTTTTAAAGCTACTTTTTGTAATGTCTACTTGAAACTTTCTCATTCAACACAATGATAGCTTTGAATGATATTTTGTGGGTATTTTCAAAGCTAAATTTAGTTTGCGATTAATTTGATTAAATCGCAGCATCATTTAATTAATTAGATTAAAAATTTTAATTACTGACAACCCTAATATTTTGTTGATTTGTGTACCTACAGTACATTATCCCAAACAACAATGTTTCCAACAGTTTAAATCCACAGAAATCCGCAATGTGTCTCAAGTGCCTCATGGCAGCCACCAAGCTAATGCATAGCATGTAACATTATAACAACATTTAACACATTCAAATCTATTTTTAGCACTGAATGATTGATTTGACCATGTAAAACAGTGCTGTGTTACTCCACAATTTAATTTGACATAAAGTTCTGTAAGGTCCACCCAGTTGGCCCAACGATGGAATACAATTGCGTGGTCGAAGGTATAATGTGTGTCTTTTACTTGCGCTTCTGCAAAGTTATCTTATTATATCAGGATTTAGTTTTCAATTTTAGTCTAAGCTCTGTGTTTTATTCAGCTACATAATTCTATGTTACAATTGTCTAATTTTAACACAAACCATGGTCTATAATGCCAGCATCTACAGTATTATTCCTAATGTTTTTTTCAAACAACGCTTACAGGAAAGCACTCATGTGTGTTTAAAGAATAAACTTGACTATTCTATGTGCCATTTATAGCACAAACCACTATAAAGTTTGGTGTTTCTATGCGCACTAATTTGTTTAGCACAATTACCATTTCTAAAAAGAAAAAGAATGCATACCTGGCAGCATAGAGAGAGACAACCGCATGTGAGAGTTCTAGTGCAGAGCTCCAGAGACTCACACACACAGTGGGAGTTTTCTGGTTACAGAATCCCAAAGTAATGTTTTGCACTTCACTTATCTCCATACCAAACAAACAAATATTCAAATCGGTTGTAAAAACATAAAATACCTTTTGGTTTGTTAGTATCTGTGACCCAGGTTCACACCTGGCCAGAGATAGGAAAACAGTCTCACCTGACCCTGAGGAGGACACACCCCCTCAGCAGCACAACCGAATTCTTCAAAAGTATATAATATAAGTGACTGCTGTGAAATTGAGACCATTTTACCAATCGTATGGAGACCTTTACAGTGATACTAAACATGAAAGGGTTAATAGATTCTTAAGATATTATTAACCACAGAATTATAGAAACTTGAGTTCTTGAGACTTTTAAGTCAACTTTCAGTGACCAGGGCCATATGGTCAGGGGGGAGGGAGGGGGGCTAAAGGATGGGTGAAGGGACAATTGAGCAAATGTTTTCTTTGAGATCTTCTCTTCAGATTAGACAGTTCATTGTTTTGTTGCATGGCATCTGTTTTGTGAGAGTTATCATTGCGGGTCTTACAGTATGAAAAATATCTGTATGAGTAGCTTAGTAATTTTGTATGAGTTACTTGTAGTTATTTTTAGCCTTTCCTTTTTAGCGCCCAAACTCTGGAATAATCTACCTAACACTGTTCGGGAGGCAGACACACGCTGTCAGTTTAAATATAGATTAAAGACCCATCTCTTTAACATGGCTTACACATAACACACTAACACATTTCTAATATTCAAATCCGTTAAATAATTTTTAGGCTGCATTAATTAGGACAACCGGAACCGGGAACACTTCCTATAACACCCGATGTACTTGCTACATCTTTAGAAGAATAGCATCTACGCTAATATTAGTCTGTTTCTGCTTTATTCCGAGGTCACCGTAGCCACCAGATCCAGTCTATATCCAGATCAGATGGTCACTGCAGTAGAAAATACGGAAAGTGTGTTCTAGCGCCAGCAGAAAACAGTGTAAATAAATAGTCTTTGAGAGAAGCAGTCTTTATCAGCGGAAGTTAAAAGCAGCTCGTAAGTGTATTTACTTGTCTCATTAGTGTTAAGTGCAGTTGTTGTTGCTAGGAAACGCTTGTTTTGTTTACTGTGTGGAGACGTGCTGATATCGCGTTTCGTCTCATTCTGTATCGCGTATCTTGTCAGTGTCTGCACTTGCTTGGCCATTTGTTGTGGAGAAAATAAGGAAAGTGTGTCCAGCTGAATTAATTTAGTATTTTGTTAGATGGGTATAAAAAAGCTTAGTTTACTGCGGCAGCCGTCGCGTGAAGGCCTCCTCGTGTGAAGACCGAAGAGTGTAAAGACCATCGACTCTACCGTGCGACTCCACCGGGCAGGGACACCGGCAAGGAATAATTATCACTTTTTATTTCTCCTCTTTCTTATTACTTGTTTCGCTTCTGTTTCAGTTTTTATAACCATTTCATGTGTAAGTAAGTTGTTGTTTTTTAGCATGTGTGTTTGGCAGTGTTATTTTTTAGGATTACTGATAAACTACTGTCGTTTGATTTGTATTATTTGTATTTGTTATTTATTTTAATTTTAGTTAAATTATGTCTGAATTTATTATGTCTGTATAGGTCTTTTATTAAGTTTTTAGTTTTATTTAATTTGAGTTATTTTAATACTTCAGCAAAATAAATGGAAATGAAATCATATATATATATTTGAATTTATAAATGTGTAGGTGTAGATTATATATTATATATATATATATATATATATAGTGTGTTTGTGTGTGTGTGTGTGGTGTGTTGTGTGTGTGTGGTTGTAATAGCATATGTTTGTTTTTTGGTTTGGCTTAGTGTTATTTTAGAATCATTATTATACTCTTATACTTTTGTTCTTTAATATTTTGAATTGTTTTTAGCTTTATTTTTGTTTTTCATTTAAATGTTAAGTTTTGAAATTGTGTTGTATGCATTTGTAATTTTTATTTAATTTCTTTATTTTTTAAAATGTGTATAGGTAGTATTTATAAGGTTTTAGCTTTTAGTTTTGGATCTGTGTTTAGTTGTTTTAATACTGCAATTGATTGCTTCTGTTGTCCTCATTTGTAAGTCACTTTGGATAAAATCGTCTAACAAATAACTAAATAAACAAATAAAATGATGCAACGCTCCTTCACAGTGTCATCAAGCTTGTCTTTGTTACTGTTTTGAATAAACGACTTCTAGCGCTGAAACTTACATTTACATTTACATTTAGTCATATAGCATACACTTTTATTCAAAGCGACTTACAAAAGAGGAACAAAAGCAGCAACCTACAAAAGACACATTTCTATCAAGTGCCATGACAATCTTGTTAGCCTTCCTGCGTGACCTGACGACCACGCAGGACACGTAGCAAGCTTTTGTATATATAGTATATACTGGTTCATACAACACACAATACTATACCACACACACAAAGAAAAACAAGTAGATAGAATAGAAAAATAGAAAGCTAGTGTTTGTTTGTTTGTTGTGTTTGTTAAAAGTCAAACTAATAACCCAGAAGATAAATTACGATACAGTAGAATTTTGAATCGAATAGTAAAGGTATAGGTTGAGATCACTTAACGGTTAAACAGATTTTCTTTAGTCGTTTCATTGAAGAGTTTAAGGACTCGATTTGATTTTTGGGCATTTTCATTTCCCCCAGGTGGGAACATTAATGGAAACGTAAGTGAAATTGATTTTGTGCCTTCCTATTGAGATGGCCATCATACGACCTTCAGCTTAGCACGAACGCTGGTTCTAGTGGGCACATAACCTGAAGTAATGACTTTAGCGTAACATGGGTGCAGAGCCAGTGGTGGTTTTTGGCAAACATTAATGCCTTGAATTTTTTATGCGAGCAGCTACTGGTAGCCAGAGTAAATTGATGAACACAGGTGTGACATGCGTTCTTTTCGGCGCATTAAAGATTCATCTTGCAGCAGCATTTTGGATTAATTATAGAAGTGGCTGGAAGACCTGCCAAAAGAGAGCATTGCAATAGTCCCCCCAGCGTCTGGATATAACAAGCAGCTCTGACAAGGTTGTGTTTGCGCATGTTTCTTAAAGAAAAGGCCGATCTTCCTAATGTTGTTAAAGGCAAATTCTGCGCAGGATCCGGTGGCAGTCTTTAGCAATGCTGGTCCTGCACCGAATCATGCTTTCCATTCACTCCACAGTATCCAGGTCTTTCTAGCTGTTTTTTGAAGGAGTTTTGTTGATGAGCCTAACTGATGTGACATTTCTTGATAAAGTGATGGTTTGTTTGAAACCACAAGCATTTTCTTGGTCTCAGCCAGTTGACCGTTGAGTAATGGTCCTCATCCCAACAGAAAGTGTCTGTTAGACAGCTGAGCAGTCGAAGCATCTTATTCCTCGGCTCATCAGGATAGAATTGGAGAGTAGAGTTGATGTCCTCAGCTATCCGATGAATATGAAAAGCTCAGGTTTCTGAGGACAGAATCTAGTGATGCCATGTTGACAGAGATGAGAAGTGGTCCAAGAACTGAGCCCTTAGGCACCCCAGTAGCTAGATGTTTTGACTTGGACACCTCACCTCTCCAAGACCTTGTAGGACCTATCTTAGAGGTAAGACTCAAACCGCTGGTGTGCGGTTCCTGAGATGCCATTTTCCAATAGGGTTGACAGGAGAATCTGGTGGTTCACCGTATCAAAAGCAGCAGACAGATCCAGCAAAATAAGTATAGAAGATTTGGAAGCCACTCTTGCCAGTCTTAGGGCTTCAACAACTGAACGCAAGGCAGTCTCGGTCGAATGTCCACTTCTGAAGCCAGATTGGTTGCTGTCCAGGAGCTTGTTCTGAGTGAGAAAGGCTGAGACTTGGTTGAACACAACTCGTTCAAGTCTTTTTGCAATGAAAGGTAGAAGGGAAACTGGTCTGTAATTCTCTGAAAGAATTGGGTTAAGAGTGGGTTTCTTAAGAAGTGGGGTTATACGAGCCTGTTTAAATGTTGAGGGAAACACACCAGTGTGAAGAGATGTGTTAATGATGTGAGTGAGTGCAGGTACAACGACAGGAGAAATGGCTTGAAGGAGATGAGATGGAATAGGATCAAGCGGACAAGTAGTAGGATGATTGGAAAATATGAGTTTAGAGACTTCTGCCTCAGAGAGTGGAGAGAAGGATGAAAACAAGTGTATGTTTGCTGGTAAGATGTGTTTGACAGTTAGTGGTGTGGCAAATTGTGCACTGAGGTTTGTAATTTTATTAATGAAGAATGTGGCAAAATCATCAGCTATTACGTTGATGAAGAGGGGAGGAGTAAACAAGGAGAGGAAATGTTTTAAAGCTGAAAGCGAGCGTTCGGCCGAATTGTTAATTTTGTTGTGATAGTATGTCCTTTTAGCAGTGGAGACATTAGCAGAGAATGAAGAGAGGAGTGATCGATATACATTAAGGTCAGTAGGATTTTGTGATTTGCGGCATACTCTTTCTGCAGCTCTGAGTTTAGAACGATACTCACGGAGAACATCAGATAGCCAAGGGGCAGAAGAGGTGGTATGAGCTGGCCTGGAAGAGAAGGGGCAGACAGTGTCTAAACAAGATGTAAGAGTGGAGCAATATCGGTAGCACTGTTAGCATCAAGAGATGATAACTTTTCAGGGGAAGGAAGCAAAGATGAAACAATAGCAGTGCCGGGCGGGTGAGAGGGAGCGTAGGTTACAAGCGTAGGTTACGTCGAAAAGTTGTGTCAGGAACCATGTTGAGGTAAAGCGTGAGGAGGAAGTGATCTGAGGTGTGCAGTGGAGTAACGAGCACATGATCAGTGGACCAGTGTCATGTGTAAATAAGGTCCAGTTGGTTGCCTGATTTGTGAGTAGCCGTAGTTAATACTCGCTTGAGATCAAAAGAAGCAAGCAGAGTGTGGAAGTCTGCAGCCTGAGGTTTATCTAGGTGGATGTTGAAGTCTCCAAGCATAACTAGGGGAGTACCATCCTCAGTAAAGTTTGAGAGCAGCACATCTAATTCATCCAAGAAGTTACCTTGTGTTCCTGGGGGTCGATAAACAACTATAAAATGGATTTTAAGAGGGTGGGTAATAGTGGCTGAATGTGATTCAAAGGAGCTGTTGATACTCAGAGATGGTATAGGATTACATATCCAATCATTAGAGATAAGCAGACCAGTACCTCCACCTCTTCCAGTCAGATGGGGGGAGTGGGAAAAAGATAAATGATTTGAGAGTGCTGCAGGTGTAGCATTGTCCTCTGCTTTGATCCACGTCTCTGTCAGGGCCATGAGGTTTAGTCTTGAATGACTAGAAATAGATCTGCTTTGTTTACTGCAGACTGACATTTCCAGAGACCAATAGAAAAAGAAAGTATTAGTGTATTAGTAGACATAGGCAAAGTGCGCAGGTTGTTAGGATTGCGCTGCCTACAGTATGTGATGCATGGTTTTCTAGTGGTAGTGATAGTAGGGATCTGGAAACACAGTAAGAATTTGTTATAAAAACTGAAAAACAGAAGGGGAACAAGTAGTAGGAAAGAGAATGATTCAGAAGCAATACTTATGTGCTGTGTGTTACTTTTTTTGAGGTGCCATTTTTCTACTTACAATAAGGTAAATAGTGTTTTTTTTTTACTCTTAATGCTAATCTCTCAACATAACTTTATTGTTTGTGTTAAACATGTTCAACATAAGATGTTCCATCCAGACATACCTTTAATCAGAAGTAATTGTCTATCACAAAGCAATTCATATTAAATTTTCCTTGTGAAATTATTTTAACTAATAATTAACTAATCAATGTTACCACATTTCACAACAAAAACAACAGGTTGCCAGTCATTTGCTTTAATACCTTTCTAACAACAAAGAGTGGCATTTAAGCTTGTATAAATTAAAAAACACGCATATTAAAAAAAAACACTTTAATCTTATCTTTAAAAAAGCTGAAGGCGGTGCATGCAAACATTAAATGTATGACAGCAAAAACAAAACACAGCATCATCTGTATGCTGTATTCAAGTCAGTCTTGATTAGTATACCAACTAGAAACAAAAGTATGTTTTCTACCACTGAAAATGCATGGAGAGTAGTGTTGTAATATCACTTGATTAGGCTGATCCTGAGATCATCCACGGTCTGAGGATTTAAAAATCCCATTTTGGCTCCATTAGACCCAAAGTGGCTAATCTCTGAGTTTGAGATAACCGGTGGTTGAGTGATGTCAGATGGAGTAGGCTAGTACGTTCTGAATCTGAAGAAGGTCTTTATATGACAAGAATATGAATATGACAAGCCATAGTCTAATATCCATGTTTATTTTATATGATCCAAAAAATGCTTACGTCTGTGAAAAAAAAAAAAACACTGATAGTGACAGGGCTTCACTCTGCATGCATTTTAATGCATTTTTATATTGACGCCGGCCCTGATCTGTCCATTTTGAAGCAGACAGACCTTGTTGGTGAGTGTAGAGAACTTTGCTGTTAAATCCATGGCGAGGTCTTGTGTTCTGTCAATGGCGCGTCAGGCAGGTGAAGAAAAATGATCTATTTGTAGCACTATTATGAATTATTAACAGATAAAGATTTGACACATGGCAGCATAAACACCACAAAACAAATAACTGAACAAACGGATGGCAAGATATACAGATTGTGTTTTACAGGGGGTAAAACAAGAAACAGGTGTGCAACGTAATTAGTATTTTTGGCAGCACATGAGAAGTGGGAACAAAACACAGGGAAACCAGGTGAAACAAACTAAAAGCCCATGAAACGGAAGACAACTATGTTCTACTATCAGAATTTACAGAATACATCATCAGCCTGTCAATCTTCTGTCTTCTAAAGTGGCATCTGGTTCTGTGCTACAGAGTGTGTTGCTGTGTGTACTGTAACTGGAACATGCTACAATTTAATTAAGCCATACTCTGGAGCTGATGATTTACTGTAAAATATTTGAGAAGGTGATGGTATTGGATTGTGTTGTGAATCACATTCAGGCTGAATTCTAAATGGTGAAAACACAACAGTGTGAACCTAACATAATTGGAGAAACCTAGCATATAGGGGAAAATTGTGTGACATCATGGATGAGGGATACAGTGACATAAAAGCAGATCAATACCAAGCCTGAAATCCATATGCATTTTAACAATGGTGGAAGAACATGAGGACATCATTGTAAGTGCACAACATACAGTCATGGTCAGAATTTTTGGTACCCTTGGTAAATATGATCAAAAAAGGCTGTGAAAATCATTCTGCATTCTACTATTTGATCGTTCATTAAAAAAATTAAATAAAATATGTAAGCTTTAATTGAAGTAAAAAATTTATGAAAGGGGGGTGGATCCCTTTGTGAAATAAATAATTTTCTCTAATACACAATTACCACAATTATTGGTACCCTTAGAAATTCTTATGAGTAAAATATCTCTGAAGTTTATTCCCATTCATATTTACAATTTTTAGCACACCAGAGTGATTATGAACATTAAATTATCCAGCCATTGCTTCCTGTAAAACAAACACGTTCTCACTCCCAACTCGTCACGTATGGACGCTTGGTCAGGATCCCTTGGCGTCATTTTCTAACGCACTGGGTACCCCTTTGACATCATTTTTCAACGTGCAGGGAATCGCACAGACTTCTGACCGGAGCCCGCTGCGTTGGAATTTGACGTGTTAGGGAAGCATACCGCAGCAACGACTATAAATAGTAATAAAAAATAATAGGCTACAATAAATTGTTTATGGCAGAGCAAGTCAATTGGTGCCCCCCAGGTCATATTTACCTAGTTCTCCAACTGATTTTTTATTTTAAAAATCACTGGCTGTCTGATATCAAAGTGCCATCTGTGAAACAGGGTTCAGCGGTGACTTTAACAAAGCTCCATGGCGCGAGCAACAGCAGTATGCACTTTTTAGTGTTTCCTAGGTAATGCTGGTATTTTTGTCAGAGACTTGTTGATGTTGATAAATGTATTTAATGTGCTGTGATTAATGTGTGTTAAACAATGATTAATCCGCGCAAACCTATTAATCAATGATTAAAACGCAAACCTAATATTTATTTATTTATCTATTTATTGATTGACTGATGTTTTTATTTGTATTTATTTATTAATAAATCAATTAATCAGTGGCGCTGACGTCAATGTAAGGCGCGATCCCAAGGTCCACTGCAATGTTCCACTTGGTAAGTAAAACAGTTAATTAATACAGATGGGAACAATCCTTAAATTTACACAACAAAGACTGTTGAATCAGGTCAAGAAGTTGTGTTTAGAACCTTTAGATGTGCAAGGTAGCAGTTTGGTGATGCAGTAAATGACAGCACCCAGACATTATAAAAATATAACTTGCTGCACCAAATGTGTAGTAGGCTAGCTAAGTTAGCTAATTAAATTCACGTTAGTTAGTTTCTTTCACATATAATCATGCAAGGTAATATCATAGGAGATTGTATGCTTTTTAGTTATGATGTGTTTTAGTTACCATATTACAGTAGCTCACAACACTAGCCATTTATAAATGTTCAAATGAAGAACAGTGTTGCCAGATTGGTGTGTTTTCCAGCAATTGTTCAAAATCCACACAAAATTATATAGTCAACACATAAATCTTACCAATAATACACCATACACATTAATTCATAGCGACAACAATATTGTGGCTCATCACAATTTTTCAATATGCCATAATGAAGCTAATTAAGTGTTCTTCTCTAAAAAAGGCTACGTTGTAAACTATTTCCCATGTCTGCCATTTGCCTTAAAGTAATAAAAGGGTACAACAGAAATATCAAATTCCACCTGTCCAAGGCCATTTGATCCCACGTAGTACAACTCAAAACCAATCAAAAACTGCCCAATCTCCCAACACTGATGAAGAAAATACTAGTAAACGTAAGGCATTGGTCTCAAACTCAATTCCTGGAGGGCCACAGCTCTGCACAGTTTAGCTCCAACCCTAATCAAGCACACCTGATCCAGCTAGTCAAGCTCTTCAGGATTACTAGAAACTTCCAAGCAGGTGTGGTTTGGAGCTGGTTGGAGCTAAACTCTGCAGAGCTGTGGCCCTCCATGAATTGAGTTTGAGACCACTGATGTAAGGAGTTCAATTTTGAATATTTGTTTTTTCTCTTATCAGGTCCTTCAAATTTGCCAGCTTTCAACATTCTCCTTTATTTTTACCCCCCTCCACACACACACACACACACACACACACACAAAACAAAGGCACTTTTAAGAGCCACGTCCATCTTGTTAACCTGTACTTGTCTCTCTGTAGCTCGCGCGCTCTTTTTTTCTCTATCTCTCTCTGTTTACATCTGTAGCTGTCGTGTCTGTCCATCTTTCTGTTTCTCTCAATAGGTCCTACAAAAACTCTCTTTATTTTAACACATTGTCTGTCTGTTTTTTGTTTTTTTTTGTGTATATTTTTACTGTATATTTCTTGTGAAGTTATGACAAGGCCCAAATTCAGGCCCTGCCCATCTTTCCAGACTCCCAATCAGGCAAGCAGGAAAAGTTGTTATGTCTGCTTTGGAAGTCTGTCTACTAAACAAAAAATAAAAGACAAAGTGGTTTCACTGGATAGCCAGTGGGGGCAATCTGTCGTGAAAAGCAGAAATGCTGGGCGTATAACTGATCCTGCCCGTATTGCAGTAAGTAAAATGTAAATTTTTCACAGGTGTTATTTGAAGTGTAACTGAAAGCCTATGTTTGTCACATAGTGAATATCATAGACTAGTACCAGTATGATGTGGCCTTTATGAACTTAGTCTTATTTCATACAAGGAAGACTCTTTATCTTTAAATTGTGCTAAAGAGAAACAATAAGTTGTGTTATCTGTCAAATAATGAGTCAGTACATTCAGGATCACGTGTTGGAAATCAAACCCATGACCTTGATGTTGCTATCACCATGTGCTACTGTTTGCCTATAGTTTTGGTGATTAACCCACATATTCTCATTACACAACACAATAAAAAAATATCTGATTAGGAATAATGGTGTGAAATGAGACTTTGACCCAAATGAAACCCTAATGAATGAACAGCTGTGTGCGTGATCAGACTGGAGCTTTGTAGAGTTTTGAAAATGTTCCTATTCTGAAACTAGTACTTATAAAAGCCCCTGCTGATATGCAATTGATAGAAGGGTTTTTTTTGGAACAAGCCTTTGGCTTTTTAATGCTTTCAGAGAAAAGATGACATGAGGAGCAATTTTCTCCTTTTCCTGTTTGTTGAGGCCAGAGCAGAACTTCACCTATATAATGCACTGACATTTAATCAATAACCAATCACCCACACAGCAATGCTTTGACTTGTATTTGTTTAACCTGAGATATTTCCAGATACTGATAATGAAGATCTGAGGGGAGGACTTTTTTTCCATCAAATTGTTTCATCCTCCTGCTAAAGTGAGTTGTTTTCTGTAGGTGTATGGTTTGGTGTGTTCATGAGGTCATTCAGAGAGCTCTCCTGAGTGAATACTCTTACGCTAGAGTCCTGTATCTGATCAGTTGTGTCTGCTGCTAACATGCCAGATATTAAAATGCCTCCATTCAATTCTTCTATTCAAGCTTCTTCATTAAAAGCAAGCAGAATGAAAAGTGTGTCCTTGATAAGACTTCATTCTGTTGCGTTTGGACTGATACAAATTGTTACCATTGTTCCAAAAGAAGTAATGAAAATGCTTATTGTATTATATGATTGATTTTTTTCGCCCTTCTATATGCAGAATTTTAATTGTGTTGTTGAACTTCATTAAATCTGACAGACTGTAGTACTATTCTGACAGGATGACTGTGTGAATTATATGCACACCCTTATATACTTTATATATATATATATATATATATCTATATTATATTATATATATATAATATTCTACATTTTTCACCAGCCAATTGATATTTCTTTAAGCACTGCAACACAAGTTTAGTTTAAGTTTAAGTTTAGTTAAAAGTAGTCTGTGTTTTAATGCAAATAGTCAACTAGTTGTTTAGGCCACACACCAACTATTCAATTTTAAAGTTTTGTCAAAGATAAAGCTTTCACTACTATATGGCATTCACATTTCCAACCTTGAACACAGTAATGTTTACACTCTACACCTTTTATTACTTCACTTTTCATTTGCACTTACTTTTGTGATAAGCACATTAATTGGTTTCCACATCTGTAAAGCCAGGTTAAGGTAACTAATGAAGATCATGACAAACTACACATGCCAAAAGGAAGCTTTACCACTTCTGTATTGTGCGTTTGGGACTTACAAATGCACCAGAAATAATACAAAAACAAATGG
Source organism: Sinocyclocheilus anophthalmus (assembly GCA_018155175.1). Taxonomy (NCBI): domain Eukaryota; kingdom Metazoa; phylum Chordata; class Actinopteri; order Cypriniformes; family Cyprinidae; genus Sinocyclocheilus; species Sinocyclocheilus anophthalmus. The sequence goes on from JADLZN010011587.1 coordinate 22,127, forward strand.
TAAAATGATACTCTTATAGTTTTGTTAATATTACATTTTAACAGAGGCAAGTGATTTGCTAGGACTGTGCTCTTAGTTTTGAAAATGCTTTGAAAGTGCCCATGATGCTGTTGTTCTTCACACGATGAGAATATTGAGCCAAATTATCAACCTCAGATTCTCAGGATGCTTTTGAAGCCCGGAAATATGCCAATAGACTCAATGTGAGATTTCACACATTCATTCTAATTGTAGAATGATGAGTTCTCATCAACACTGATTCAGCTGAAACAGGGTAGTTGTATGATGGTTGTGTTCAGAGCTGTAAGAAAATACAAAAACGGTGTGCACATTCAAAAAAGAAAACACATTGGGCCAGTGAACTGTATTCACAAGTCTGATCCCCTGAGTGCACGTGTGACCGATGCCATGAAAAGAAAGTTACTAATGCCGAATTTTAGGAATAATTATTGTAACCTAAAATCATATTTAGGTCACAACTGTCAGTTATTTGTGAAGTAAATATAAAGAGCGAAATGTTTAAGCCCACTGAAGTGTTTGAATGCAGATATGTCCACATTGCAGATTTCCTCTCAGACCTGTTGGTTACTGTTGATAAAGCACTAATTGTCAGATATTTTAACATTTACGTTGATAATACAAATGATGCATTAGGACTTGCGTTTACTGACCTAATAAACTCTTTTGGCGTCAAGCAAAACGTCACCGGGCCCACTCATTGTTTTAATCATATGCTAGATTTAATTATATCGCATGGAATCGATCTTACTGATGTAGATATCGTACCTCAAAGTGATGTTACTGACCATTTCCTTGTATCATGCATGCTGCGCATTACTGATATTAACTATATGGCTCCACGTTATCGTCCAGGCAGAACTATTGTTCCAGCCACCAAAGACAGATTCACAAATAACCTGCCTGATTTATCTCAACTGCTCTGTGTACCCATAAACACATATGAACTAGATGAAATGACTAGCAATATGGGCACTATCTTCTCTAATACATTAGAAGCTGTTACCCCCATCAAATTGAAAAAGGTTAGAGAAAAAGTACTGCGCCATGGTACAACAGTAATACCCATTCTATCAAGAAAAAAACTCGTAGTCTTGAGCGCAAATGGAGAAAAACTAACTTGGAAGTTTTTAGAATTGCATGGAAAAACAGTATGTCCAACTATAGACTGGCTCTAAAAGCTGCCAGGGCCAAGCATATTCACAAACTTATAGAAAATAACCAAAACAATCCAAGGTTTTTATTTAGCACAGTGGCTAGATTAACAAATAACCAGACGCCACCCGATCTAAATATTCCCTCACAGTTTAATAGTAATGACTTTATGAATTTCTTCAGTGATAAAATAGATAACATCAGAAATACAATAAAAATTTAGATTCTACAGCATATAATACTTCAGCTTCATTCATCGCACCCAAAGATAAACTGCAGTGCTTTACGAATATACGACAGGAAGAGCTAAATACACTTATCGCTGCATCTTAACCATCAACATGCCTATTAGATCATGTACCCACTAAATTACTGAAAGAGTTGTTACCTGTAGCAGAAGAACCTCTTCTCAATATTATTAACTCATTGTTATCTTTAGGTCACGTCCCAAAACCATTCAAGCTGGTTGTGGGGGGGTTTTTTATTAAGCCTCTTATTAAGAAACCACAACTAGATCCTAGTGAACTGGCAAATTACAGACCCATTTCAAATCTTCCTTTTATGTCTAAAATTTTAGAAAAAGTTGTGTCTGCTCAATTGTGATCCTTCCTGCAAAAAAATGATCTCTAAGAATAATTTCAGTCAGGTTTCAGGCCCCACAAAAGCACAGAAACTGCACTTGTTAAAATAACAAATGACTTGATTCTTGCGACCAAAGCTGCATCTCATTGCTAGTTTTACTCGATCTTAGTGCTGCGTTGACACTAAGACAGGACATACTCACGATCGGATTACACAAACTATAGGGATTCAAGGCCGGCTTTCAGATGGTTTTGTAGATCCTAACTGTCTGATACGCTACACTGTGTTATTTAAACGGGCGAGTCATCTCAATTATCAACCAGAACAGTATGGGTGCACCACACAGGATTCTGTCATAGGTCCCTCTGATATTTTTCAATAGACATGTTGCCCTGGTAATCTTATTAGAAAAATCGGGATCTAGTTTCCATTCTACTGGATGATATCAAAGCATAATCTCAAAAACGACCAGATGAAAACTTAGAAATGATCTAAGATAACAGAGGGGTTAACAAGAAATGATTTGGATGACCAACATTTCTCATATTAAATTTGGAATAATAAAACAGGATATTACTTATTGGACCAAAAAACAGTACACTGAATCTCTTGGACTACAGTTTGCAACTAGATGGATGTACTGTTAATTCCTCTACAGTCAAAAATCTGGGTGTTATATTAGACAGCAACTTGTCTTTTGAAAATCATATTTCACACGTTACAAAAACAGCATTCTTCCATCTAAGAAACATTGCCAAGCTACGAAACATGTTATCCGTTTCTGATGCAGAAAAGCTAGTTCAAATGCATTCATGACCTCTAGACTGGACAATTGTAATGCACTGCTAGGTGGTTGTCTTGCATCTCAATAAACTAGCTACAGGTAGTCCAAAATGCAGCGGCTAGAGTCCTTACGTGGTCAAGAAAATATGATCATATTACCTTAATTTTACAGTCTCTGCACTGGCTACTTATTAACTTCCGTATCAGTTACAAAATAGTATTACTTACCTATAAGGCCCTTAATGGGTTAGCTCCTGCGTACCTAACTAGTCTTCTACCCCAGAACTACTCTGGACTTTTGGTAGTACCTAGATAGCAAAGTCCACTAAAGGAGGTAGAACTTTTCGCATTTGGCTCCCAAACTCTGGAATATCCTTCCTAATAACGTTTGGGGTTCAGACACTCTCTCTGTTTAAATCTAGATCAAGGACACATCTCTTTGGCCAATAATTTAAATAATGCATCTCGTAATCTCGTACTGCAGTTATATCTGATCAAATGAACATTATTATTCTTTAGCTTGGGTTAAACAAATCAATTTTGTTTGGTTGGAACAGCAGCTACGCTAATTATGTCTCTGTTTTTGCCAACTAGGATTTCAGTCTGGATCCAGATCACCTGAGAAGAGATGACGGCCAAACCTCAGAGGACTCATGATGATGCCAAACCCTGAAACAACCCATACAGAACTCCAAATTGTGCGACGGGTTTGGATTGCATCATATAATAATGCGGTAATAGCGTTCATCGTCGTAGATTACATCTTAATTGAATTTTCCATACCTTTCTGCCTATGTCATGAACTGACAGGCGCACTGATAAGCTACTACTTAATATAAGGTAGAAACTAATTTTCTGTATAAGTTGCTTTGCAACAATTTGTTATACATCTATATATACAGCCGCTAGTATAAATATTAGATATACAGGTGCATATCAATAAATTAGAATGCCGTGGAAAAGTACATTTATTTCAGTAATTCAACTAAAATTGTGAAAATCGTGTATTAAATAAATTAAATGCACAATGACTGAAGTAGTTTAAGTCTTCGTTTCTTTTAATTGTGATGATTTTGGCTCAGATTTAACAAAACCCACCAATTCACTATCTCAACAAATTAGAATACTTCATAAACATTTTTAGCGAATTGTTGGCCTTCTGAAAAGTATGCTCATTTACTGTACATGTACTCAATACACGGTAGGGGCTCCTTTTGCTTTAATTAACTGCCTCAATTCGGCGTGGCATGGAGGTGATCAGTTTTGTGGCACTGCTGAGGTGGTATGGAAGCCAGGTTTCTTTAACAGTGGCCTTCAGCTCATCTGCATATTTTGGTCTCTTGTTTCTCATTTTCCTCATGACAATACCCCATAGATTCTCTATGGGGTTCTGGTCTGGTGAGTTTGCTGGCCAGTCAGGCACACCAACACCATGGTCATTTAACCAACTTTTGGTGCTTTTGGCAGTGTGGGCAGGTGCCAAATCCTGCTGGAAAATGCAATCAGCATCTTCAAAAAGCTGGTCAAGCAGAAGGAAGCATGAAGTGCTCAAAAATTTCTTGATAAACGGGTGCAGTTACGTTGGTTTTCAAAAAACACAATGAACCAACACCAACAAATGACATTGCACCCCAAATCATCACAAACTATGGAAACTTAACACTGGACTTCAAGAAAATTGGGCTATGAGCTTCCCCACCCTTCCTCCAGACTCTAGGACCTTGGTTTCCAAATGAAATACAAAACTTGCTCTCATCTGAAAAGAGGACTTTGGACCACTGGGCAACAGTCCAGTTCTTTTTCTCCTTAGCCTAGGTAAGACGCCTCTGATGTTGTCTGTGGTTCAGGAGTGACTTAACAAGAGGAATACGACAACTGTAGCCGAATTCCTTGACACGTCTGTGTGTGGTGGCTCTTGATGCCTTGACCCCAGCCTCAGTCCATTCCTTGTGAAAATCACTCAAATTCTTGAATCGATTTTGACAATCCTCATAAGGCTGCGGTTCTATCGGTTGGCTGTGCATCTTTTTCTTCCACACTTTTCCTTCCACTCAAATTTCTGTTAACACGCTTGGATACAGCACTCTGTAAACAGACAGCTTCTTTGGCAATGAATATTTGTTGCTTACCCTCCTTGTGAAGGATGTCAATAATTGTCTTCTGGACAACATGTCAGATTAGCAGTCTTCCCCATGATTGTGTAGCCTAGTGAACCAAACTGAGAGACAATTTTGAAGGCTCAGGAAACCTTTGCGGGTGTTTTGAGTTGATTTGCTGATTGGCATGTCCCCATATTCTAATTTGTTGAGATAGTGAATTGGTGGTTTTTCTTAAATGTGAGCCAAAATCATCAATTAAAAGAACCAAAGACTTAAAACTACTTCAGTCTGTGTGCATGAATGTATTTAATACACAAGTTTCACAATTTTAGTTGATTTACTGAAATAAATGAACTTTTCTACTACATTCTAATTTATTGAGATGCAACTCTATATATTCATTTAATTTTTTTGTCAACACACATTACATATTATGTACCTGGATCCACTAATCTTTCATCCTGACTAGTGCTGGCTACTTGACAATTCATAATAATTAATGGGTAAAGTGGATGGAATCGGAAGGGGGAAGGAATTCCTCTTAACACTAGAACCGCCAGAGGTCGCTGTATACCTAAAAGCGCTAGTGGGTACATTTTACCCACGCACATGACAATGGATGGGCGAGACGTCACGGGCAGGGTGACGTAATGACCAGGAAGCTTAAAAAGCATGCGCTGGAAACGGCGTCAGCTTTTTGTCATTCAGCAAGCGCTCTGTGTGTGTGTCAGTCGCTATTTGTTGTGAGTCTTATTTAGTGTTGTTTGTCCACTTCCAAGCTTCATTATGTCAAAGCTTTAGCCAAGAAGAAGCATTTGGTCTAGAGCAGGCACCATTCAGGCTGTGTGTTCCTTCCTGCCCGCAAACTATATTTCTGGTGGGGACACACATTTTGTGTGTTGTCTGCTTGGGAGGAAGCAAGCAGATTCGCCTCTCAGGGACTGCGTATGCTTCGCTCTCTTGGGCAGGCTCTCTTTGATGGGGGAGCCTTCACAGGTTCCTGGTGGTGCCGGCCACACTTTAGCCGAGGCGATCGTGGGGTGCTTATGACCCCTCTCAGTGTCTGACTCTCTTAATCAGACAGCACACTCGCTGCGCACTCCACGTTCTTGCCCCGGGGAGAGGGCTCGATGCTCCGCCTGACTTCCTCTGAGGAGGTTGATGTGGAGTGCGTTGATGAGCTCGCCAGTTGCACAAGAACCAGTTGCACAAGGAACCTATTAGTTAATATTATAATGAGCAGCATTACTGGGGAGCGGAAAAGAGGCAGTCCCCCACTATGGAGCGGGCTGATTGTCGATTTTTCCCACTACCAATAACCGCTGCTCATCGTGGGCACGCCTCCGAGGTTTAGTTGTGTCGTGACTGCGCGATCATGCTCGTCAGGTCACGTGCTGCTGCCTACGGAAAGGCACGGCGACTCTGAGATTGCGGTAATCGCACATGATCTGGCAGACGGGTTGGGACTTGGACTCTCCTATCTCCACTTGAATTCCTGATCTAGCGCTACTACTCCGGGTCAGGAAGCCGCGCTGCGGTCTTTTCTTCCCCCTCTGACGTGAGGACCACTGCTGCATCGCCCAGCTATCTTCTCGAGGAGTTGATATGTTTTATAACTGAGCGGATCGCGCGCTGCCAACGGCAACCGTCATTACTAATTCTCGGTTTTTAATATGAAATATCACAACCGTGTTTACTTGTCTGGTTGTTTGACTGCATTTAATAATGAGGAATTAAATGAAGTATTTCATCTTACTATGAGAAGTTAAATATACAGGAGCTCTTGGGATGACAATTTCTCAAGTGAGAGCACGTGTTTACCTCTCTTCCTCCGAGGAGGTTGAGGTGGTCAGCAGGAGCTGCTGGGCGGGAGCAGTCCCAACCTACTGTGTTCCAGCT